>VXCM01003144.1:0-37342 GCA_014773175.1 Lucifuga dentata | reverse complement strand
CCCCCCAACCAACCCCCCAGCGAAACTGTCGGGATGACTTGACCATTTAAAAAAGTGAAACGAGAAAAGGAGACAGTAAATGAAAGCTCTCTGTCAAAAGAGCAAAGTGAGAATTGATGGATTGAGGGAGTTTTAGAGGAGATATGAGCCCTGGATGAGAGATCTTAGTGAAAGGGTGAGATATTGNTGAGGGAGTTTTAGAGGAGATATGAGCCCTGGATGAGAGATCTTAGTGAAAGGGTGAGATATTGAGAAAAAAAGAGGGTGAGAGGCATGTAAAGGAGTGAAAGGAGTGAAGGGAACAGAGGAGGCAGGCTGGGGGAAAGAAAAGGGCACAAAGGCAGTCAAAGATTGGAGGAATCATCCAGAAAGATCCAGAGAAAAGACAGAGGGAGGATAAAATGGATCTGTTGAGGACATTCAGACTTTCCTTCCTTTCCAGAGTTCATCCAAATCCTCCAAATCACGGCTTTAAACTTACACAGATCAAAGACGACTCAGTGGTAACCATGGTAACCATCAAGAACACCCTGTCACCCTAGCAACCCCCCACAATCCCAACAACCACTCACACGTCAGATAGTTAACAACCATTTATTGATGCCCAAGTAACCACCATGGCAACCATACAGTAACCACCTAGCCACACCCGACCAACCACCCACAACATCACAGCAGCCAGCAAGCAACCAGATAGTAACGGCTTACTGTAAGAAACATGATTTCTCAAAGTTATCTTTGCAAACATGGAGAACACCCTAGCAACCCCCTAAACTCCCAGCAGCCAGCAAGCAACCAACTAGTAACGACCTACCTGTACATGTAGAAACCTGTTAGAGCAAAGAAGGCTTCCAGTAGCCAATTAACAATAACCTAACAACACTTTAACAACACCCCAGCAAACGTCCAACACATGCACCTGACATTAGGTGGTGACGAAAACAGTAAAAAAAAAAAAAAAAAAAAGCTAATCTGTTTTTATTCCAGCGTATTTTTGTCCTGGGATGCAGATTTAGTGTGTCGTGGTGAATGTGAAAGTGTGTGTGTGTGCGCGCGCGCGTGTGTGTGTGTAATATGTAAATCCGTCCTCTCTGTTTTTTTGGGCAATGACAGTTTTTCTGCAAGTTTGCCGGACTGGAGCTGCTGTCCTGTCAGACGTGCGTGTGTGTGTGTGTGTGTGTGAGTAAAGTGAAAGCAGGGTAAAGTCTTGACAGCGACAGCGTTGGAGTTTTTGATTTATTTGGGTTTTTCTGGGCTGTGGAACGTCACTTTGCTCACAGAGGGCAGCGTCAGCGCAGATTAAAATGTCAAAGAGGGGATGAGATGAAGAGAAGAGTGCGATTTCTCTCTCTCTCACACACATGCACACACACACATGCACACATACACACACACAGCTTCTATTTGAATGCAGTAGCTGGAACGGAGCAGAAAAGCTCTAATGAAAGTCAGTTTTAAACTTTTCAGCACCAAAACATTTAAAGGACAGTACCACTGATTTTGCATGTTTGATTGTTTGACCAATACATACACCCCACATACATGTTACGTTGCTGACAATCATTTCCCAAAATACACAACTGGAGCGATAAATTTTAGAATTGTTGTTCCTACCTTCCAGACTGCCATTAGTTTCAGTTCATTCTAGTACAAAAAAAAAAAAAANAAAAAAAAAAAAAAATCAACTTGCAGAGACTTTAAACGTGTTTGAGGTAAATAATCCATCACAGCAAACAAGATGCCGTTATTATTTTTTGTCGAAATAACTTCATTTATCCTTTCCAGAAAATGTATTTCTCCGCCAGGGAATATAGTCCCAGGAGAAGATGGTTTTTATTGAGAAATTACAAAACGACTGTCCCCTCTTCATTTGGACATTAGCGTGTTAGCGGCGAAACGTTGAATTTTAAGATGGATGCATCACCTGAATATTTGAGTTTGAAAAATTAGGATTTGGCAAAATAACAGGAAAACTAAAATAGGGCTGTCAGTAATGTGTAAGCAGGTATTTAGTGAGCTTAAACATGCAGAATCGGGGTATGGTCCTTTAAATCTGCATGTATTAACCGTTCTAAACCAAATTCGACATTTATTTACATGGAAACATAACAGAGACTCTGAGAGCAGGAATCCTCGTCTCCTCTTTCACCTCCTCTGTCTGTTGCTTCCTGCACATCTCTCACCTTTTCATTCCGCCGCTGCTGTCCGCCCAGGTGTCACTGTTTATCAAACGCCACAACACGAGCCCACGCACAAAACTCCGTGAGTCACTGGAACCTGAATACAACATGTCTGCAGCCAGACGGAGAAAGTCAGGACTTTCAAAAATCAACCTGAAACTTAAACCGGCCGTGTTAAATCCAGAATTATAACAGCTAAAGAGCAAAATAAAGGCTGAATAACATTATTTATGTAGATAACAGCTATTAGCCACAGGAGTAAATGTGGAAAAATAATGACTTAAATACATATGTATGCATTATCGTACTCCACGTAGTCCAGAAATGTACATTTTGATACAAAATGTACTTTTAAAGGGGACATACATATTATCCAGATTTCTGTGTTCATTTTTTCATTTTGTATATTTACATGCATGTTATACTCTGAGTATAATGCAAATAAGGCATGTAGACATGTACACGCATGGAATTAATGAGAATCCCGTCTGCTGAATACACACGATGCAGTGAGAGTCCACCAGGTGAGGAAATGCGTGCGGAGGTGGATTATTATCAGATTATAATGTGTACATACATGCACAAATAAATCAAGTTACAGTCACATGACCTAGTCTGTTACTCAGAGATCACCGTCGGTTCAATAATCGATTTATGGCCTTAATCTGTATGTAAACATGCATGTAAACATACTGACTGAGAATTTAAATGTGGAAAAAAGTGATACACTTCTACTCTACACTGCTGCAGCACTGCTGTGCACACTGAGTGACAATAGGCAGTTTTAGGTACTGTCTCTTTAAGGCCTCCCTCCCCGAAAAAGCCCGCTCTATTCTGATTGGCCGGTTGCAGCAGCCCTGAGCAGGTATATCTAACCGGGTATGCAGGCAGGTGAATTCACACGTGTTACATGATGATGTCATCACATTACAGAATTAAAGGACAAATGAAAACAAAGCTTTCGGGCAGCACTGGATGCGTTTATGCAGGCGTCAACCTCAAGTTAGACGCTTTGATGATGTTCAACACAAACTCCTGCTATATTAAGTCATGAACATGAGGGACAAAGATGACTGGACGGCTCTTTATGGGTCAAGTTGCTCCTAATTGTTGCGATTTTGTTTGTTGCTGCAACACGCAGACACACAAACGTCTCTGTGCCTCTCCGCCGTGATGTGAACAGGGTGTCACATGTTCCATGTTGCGCTTTAGCCGTATCGTGTTAGCTCTGCGTGTGCACAGAGCATTGGAGCGTGAAACGTGAAAAGCTTCTCCCTACAGTATCACCACAGCAACCAGATGGTGCAGCAGAGAGAGCATTTCCAAGGTGACCCCGAGTTGCTGGGGGCGATGACCTGTGAGATTCTCCATTCATCAAACCAGAGGGGGCTGCTGACACCATGTGTGCACAAAGCAGCACCTGCACACACACACCACACACACACACACACACACACTCAGAATGTGTACCACTTGACCAATCATAGCAAGTCATTTGCACATGGATGCTACATGTGATTCATCATTGCTGCTCCTCATTACACGCAGACACACACGGATAACAGAAGATGCCGCTGAGCATGTTTTACTTTATTTTAAGTACTATTACCACAATGGAAAAATACTTAATTACATTCGTATTTGTATTTAAGTAAAAGCAAGTGAGCAGTTTAAGCAGTAAAACGTGTTTAAGTAGAAGTACTGACGGGAAAAACTTTTAGCTTCAGATTCATGGAAAGAATCAAAGAAACAGATTCAGGGAAAGAAAGAAAGAAAGAAAAAAGGAGGAAGCAAAGAAAGATGAAGGAATGAAAAACTGATGGAAAAAGTAACTAAAAACACAAAAAGTAACTAGTAACTACAGCCATTAATGTAGTCGTCAATGCAGTAAAAAGTACAATATTTCCCTCTGACATGTAGTGAAGGAACAAGTAGAAAGTTTATAAAAATAGAAATACTCAAGTAAAGTAGTAGTACTTTAGTAGTGTACTTTACTTTCTCCACACCACCTATTTTACATGTTTGAGACTAATATATTTAGTTTTCATACATGTAATGTTTCTGACAATCATTTCCCAAAGCATACTACTGGAACGGTGAATTAAAAATGTTTTTCCTACCTTCCAGACCTCCATTGGTTTCAGTTCATTCTGCTATTAAAATCAACTTGTTGATACTGTAAACGTTCTTGGGATAGGTAATCCATCATCACCAACAAGACGTGTATTCAGGTTTTTTTAGAAGTTATGTAATTTTAGTGTTTAAGCTCAATAAAAAGCGTGGAGTGAATGTATGCCTCCACCGGGGAATATAGTCCCAAAAGAAGACCTGCGTTTATGGAAAAATTTAAAGGACCGTGACTTCATAAGGCTGTGTAACTATTAGCAGGAGAAACATGGATTTTTAAGGTGGGTGTATCACTTGAATATTTGATTTTGAAAGATTAAGAGATTTTGCAAAATATCAGGAAAGCTGAAATACGGTTTTATCCTTTGGGAAATGATTGTCAGTAACATAACATGTATGAAAACTGAATATATTAGGCTCAAACATGCAAAATGATGGCATGGTCCTTTAAAGAACATAAAGACCTATTTTGCATTCTGACATGTACTTATAGATTAATATATGTTTACTGCATAATTTGATGCCTTATAAGGACATTAAAAATCATTAAAAAATTCAAATATTATAATTTCTTCACACCAGAAATGATGTAAATGATGTAAATTTGTGGATTAACACAGCCTCAGGTGTCTCGTGTTTCAGATTCCTCGCATTGCAGGAAGTCAGAACGGATCACAGACTGATTTGTTCTACACATGTTCAGTATCACCGCGGGATATATTTAGTCGCCATAACCACAGCGATCATATGGACGCTGATGATGTTTCATTCATCAGCTGCGTTGATTATGTTCTCTCATTCTCAAATGAGGGCGAAGAAACGGGGAGGCGAAGGAAAAGAAAAGATAAGCGGAGAGGCAGGAAAGTGGTGGTGATGCATTTATGGACTCATTCAGAGTCGAGTAAATTGCAGATTTATCAGCGTGCAGATCGCATTATGTGCTGCAGAGCTCCATACTTCCATAAACATTCCTATAAACGCTGGAATAATATACAGATAAATCCTACAAGAAACCTGCAGCATTTAATAACTTCTCTCTTATTTCACTGTTCCAGCAGGAAAACTAAAAAAAAAAAAAAAAAAANAAAAAAAAAAAAAAAAAAAAACGCCACTCAGGAGCACGAGCGTGTGAAAAGAGTTCATTTATTTGTGCACAAGGCAACAGCAAACAGATGCAATGCGAATAAAGCGAGACGAAGGAGAGGAAAAGAAAAGCAGAGAGGTTTTTCTGCTTTTCCTCTCTGAGCGTCTCAGAGGTTATTAGTGTTTTTAATGAGGACTTTTTATGCTTCATTGCCTCTAATGTTTTTACTGAGAGGAAGAAAAAAAAGATCCAATACATCGTTTAGTGAGGCAAAAGTCAGAAAAGTACTTTATTATAGGGATAAATTAAAGTAATTCTTTAGTCAGAAGGTAAATGAGTATCACAGTAAAAGATGAAGATGTTGCTGCAGGTTTGAGAAACGATCAAAGGTCAGAGAACGTTTTCATCCTCTTCTTCTTCTTCTATCGTCAAACTTTAAAACCTTTGGTCTTTCCTCAACTCCTCTTTCCTTCACCAGTTTTCCTTTTTTTTTTTTTTTTTNCTTTTTTTTTTTTTTTTCCAGGGAATCTTTTAATTCCTGTTCTGCCCAGTCTCTGCTGACTGCTACAGGAACGCCGCGGGCCTTATTTGACACCAAATCTGGTTTGCGGGTGTAATTTTCTCTCACATTAATGAAGGTTAAAGGTCACAACCCTCTCCTACCTGAGAGACTAATAGATTAAACATGCATTGGAAGAAATTCATTTTCGCAGGCTGATTCCTGTTCGTCTTCAGCGGTTAGTAACTGAGGTGAGAGTAACTAAGTACATTTGCTTCTTTGTACTTACTGGAAGTACTTTGAGTATTTCCGTTTTCTGAGACTTTCCACGTTTCCTCCACAACATTTTAGAGGAAAACGTACTTTTTATTTCTTGCAGATTTATATTTCACATTCAGGATGAGATAATCTCATTAAATGTCACTGTTGCTAAGTAACAGTGTTGTGTGTCACCTTCAGAGGAACATTTAGACTTATAAATCTAAAGGATTTAAAGGGTTTTAGAGGAGGAAATAATCCAATAGCTCATCTGAAAGCGTGAAAATCCCAAAAGTTTCAGGTTTGTTTTTGTTTGTTTAACCTCGGAGATTTAAATTTACTTTCTGCAGTTTCACACAATGACACTTGAACTGAAGGCTCGTTTCTGATTGGTCCTTTACTTCTGTCCTTTACTTCTTTACTTCTGTGACATGATGACATCAACGTGTAACATGTCACAAACCTGCTTAGACAAGATTCCAAAGTAGAGCTTAAATGAAACTAAGAACATGATATTCTGGATAATATGGCCACTAGACATTAAAGGACCATACCGGCAATTTTGCATGTTTGAGCCTAATATATTCAGTTTTCATACATGTAACGTTACTGACAATCATTTCCCAAAGCATACTACTGGAACGGTGAATTAAAAATGTTTTTCCTACCTTCCAGACCTCCATTGGTTTCAGTTCATTCTGCTATTAAAATCAACTTGTTGATACTGTAAACGTTCTTGGGATAGGTAATCCATCATCACCAACAAGACGTGTATTCAGGTTTTTTTAGAAGTTATGTAATTTTAGTGTTTAAGCTCAATAAAAAGCGTGGAGTGAATGTATGCCTCCACCGGGGAATATAGTCCCAAAAGAAGACCTGCGTTTATGGAAAAATTTAAAGGACCGTGACTTCATAAGGCTGTGTAACTATTAGCAGGAGAAACATGGATTTTTAAGGTGGGTGTATCACTTGAATATTTGATTTTGAAAGATTAAGAGATTTTGCAAAATATCAGGAAAGCTGAAATACGGTTTTATCCTTTGGGAAATGATTGTCAGTAACGTAACATGTATGAAAATTGAATATATTAGGCTCAAACATGCAAAATGGGTGGTATAGTCCTTTAAAGAAATGGCAATTTTCATGAAATATCAACTATGATAAATTTTCTCTTCTGATGTCAAATATCAGTTGTGAAATAATAATCATCATTACATCATAATGCATTTTTATCACAGGATCACGGTTTTCATTCCAGATTACAGAATAATTCATTTCTGATCTTCACCTGAAATTAATGAAAATAGGGACACTTCTGACTGTTTACAGTCTCCTGTTAAAAATGTGAATATTTAAGAAAATATGTAAAATAATCTTTGGAAGTGATCACATAACACATGGAGTATTTATCCTCCTGTGTTATGTGAGTAAAATGCATCATCAAAGCTTTATTCTCACCTCCAAAGATGCAAATTCAACCTGTCAGCTCACTTTTCTGAAACAATTCTCATCACGGATAATGAGGATATCGAGGGACATTACATGTGAGCATTTATAAATAGACTTTGCCGCGCTAATGGATTTCCCATCTCTGAGTTTGACAGGAAGTAATCGATTCATAACGAGGCTTTTGCCAAACAGTGATACACGGATTCACACGTATGAATTTAAGAGCATCTCCCACATCAGATGGAATGTTTGATGCTAATCTTTGTAAAAAATGGTGATGATATGTGCATTGACTGCACGTTGAAGTCTGGTCTCTGTGGATAATCGATGGCACGTATGTAGGAGCGTGTAATATAAATTAAGCTACAAGTGGGACGAGTCTTCCCGGCGGGAGGACGGATGATGGAGCGCTCTCGCCGGGCCGAGGGAGTCGGTCGTTGAGCAGTTAGCCACGCTTTAATTTCCTGCATCAGCACTTCATGGGCGCTCAGGCTCTGCTCAATCAATGCAGGCTGATTGTTCTCCTCCTCCTCCTCCTCCTCCTCGTTGTACATGGAGAGGAAGATTCCCTCAAGGCCTTTTTGATCCGCAGTCACGTACGCGGACTTCCTGGTTTTCCACTTGTCAACGAGTGGCTCAGGTTTTCAAAACACACTGCTTCCTGTTCTGTTTCCTGGACAGGAAGATTGTCTTAAATCCTGGTTTTTCCATTTAAAAACTACTGTAAATACTCGACTATAAGTTGATCTCATATTTTAGCCGATGTTTTCCCTTTATTAGTTTTGCAAATTACCTGTTTTTATGGGTATTGTCTTAGTATTCCTGTGATTTTATGAAAATAATCCATATACCAGTAAACATGATATTTATGTCAGCAGCTGATTACCGTAACCGTAACGGACATTAGCTGACATTTTTCCGGACTCCTTTCCTATTAGCTTCTTGCTAATAAAGCACAAAACATGTTAAACAAGACTGTCAAATAACGTTACCATACCGGTATATGAAACAGAACTTTTATAAGGTCGTCTCTGATTGACCCATTCTTTTGTCTTTGACCAATCACAGCAGAGCTTACTTACTGGCCGCCGCAAATGTGCTGATAAGATGTTTAGTCAGGAAATATCTCATTCTAAGGTATGATTTAAACTGTTTACCACGGGTAGTGGTAATGAGTAGTATTTCCACTCCTGGAAATTTCCTTCTCTGGAATCAAATCTGAATTTCTCCTGTATAAGCCGACCCCTGATTTACTTTGTGACATTTGGTAAGAAAATAAGAAATACTGAGCTTATACTCGAGTATATATGGTACTTCCAATTTTGTTCAAAAGTGTAAACAAAGATGGCGACAACTGATGAAATCTGTATTTTACTGACATTACGAAGTCAAAAATCCAAACTGTGAGGTCATCAAACGAATCCCGTCCTGCTGGTCAGCTTCTCCTCGAAACGTTCAGCGCAACAGACACGAAACTAATCCTGCAGCAAAAAGTTGGGGAAGAGTTTTTACTTGGTGCTTTCATGGAAGTTTTGATTCACTATAAAGTTATGGAGCACTGAGTTAGCTGATGGGAACTGAAACTTTTCAGTCCCCAAACACCTGAAAACTCAGAGAGGACATTAATAATGCAGCAACGCCTTAAACAAAATCCAGTTTGGAGAGTTTAAGGGCCCAAAACCAGTAAATGACAGAAAACTGTTTGAGGCATCTTCTCACTTTATCGATCTCCTGGCAAAGATACGAATACTAAGAATCTGTCAGCCAGACGCCGTTTAAGTACACGTCAGGATCTGAGGGGAAAAACGAGGAAATCTGCTGCGTTCCGATGGGAATATCCCAGACCAGGAATCCCCACATTTCTGCTCTTCAGAGGAAACGTGATCAGAACCTTAACGTACGGATGAACGCGGTCCGGCCTGTTTTCTAGTCTGAGGAAACCCCGACGCCACGACTCGAGACGAGAAGCTTGACAGTAAGNCGGCCTGTTTTCTAGTCTGAGGAAACCCCGACGCCACGACTCGAGACGAGAAGCTTGACAGTAAGTGTGCTGACTCAGCACTAATTAACATGCAGCGAGTGCGTGGTTTCAGTCAAACAAACGCAGAACGCTCCACTGCTGCTGCACAGGTAGAAATCTCTTGTCATCTGCTGTGGAGGCTGCGTTGTTTGCTTCCTGTCAGCGCTCGTGCTCAGGGAGCGCGCTCGGCAGCTTTGGAGTGTTTTTCTTTCTTTTCTGCATAAAACAGACGAAGGCGTAAACAGAGGCAGAGTCTCAGGTGCAGCGCTGAAGGACTCGAGTACAGGAGGGGTGAGCTGCTTTTCCTCCAGCGTCTGTTGAACATTTGTTAAATATTAATTTAGGCCCTCGAGAGATGGACCACAGCTCAACACGATCAGCGAGGAGAAGAGAGGGAAAGGAGGAACGAGGGAGAGAGAGAGAGAGAGAGAGAGAGAGAGAATGACAGACAGAGAGCAAAGTTTTACTTCACTTCACCGTCTTTACTTTGCTGGATGTTCTGCACTGTGGTTCTCTATCGAGTTCCTTTGAGTCCAATTATCTGGTTACTTCCTGTTCAGACTCTTCAGCCATACATTAAAACGCTGTAATTACTGCATATGTATTGATGCTCTTTGAGTTTTGACTCGTCTTATTGACTTTTTAAATGGCTTCCAAGAAAGTCAACAAGCTGTCATATTGCAACGGCGTCTCTCCTCTAAATCTAGGCAATAACCCTTTAAAGGACCATACCATCAATTTTGCATGTTTGAGCCTAATACATTCAATTTTCATACATGTAACGTTACTGACAATCATTTCCCAAAGCATACTACTGGAACGGTGAATTAAAAATGTTTTTCCTACCTTCCAGACCTCCATTGGTTTCAGTTCATTCTGCTATTAAAATCAACTTGTTGATACTGTAAACGTTCTTGGGATAGGTAATCCATCATCACCAACAAGACGTGTATTCAGGTTTTTTTAGAAGTTATGTAATTTTAGTGTTTAAGCTCAATAAAAAGCGTGGAGTGAATGTATGCCTCCACCGGGGAATATAGTCCCAAAAGAAGACCTGTGTTTATGGAAAAATTTAAAGGACCGTGACTTCATAAGGCTGTGTAACTATTAGCAGGAGAAACATGGATTTTTAAGGTGGGTGTATCACTTGAATATTTGATTTTGAAAGATTAAGAGACTTTGCAAAATATCAGGAAAGCTGAAATACGGTTTTATCCTTTGGGAAATGATTGTCAGTAACATAACATGTATGAAAATTGAATATATTAGGCTCAAACATACAAAATGTCTGATATGGTCCTTTAATGGACATAAAGTGGGAGGAGACAGAATACGATGGCGGGATTATTTATCCCATCTGTCCCTGGAATAATTTGGGAAGATGTTTGGATCTATGTGTGTAATCTGAACCCACATAAACGATGGAAAAAGGCTCAGTTGATGTGTTTAGGCTGACTAACATTCAGCGTTTTATTTATGTCACAAAGGCAAAAGAAACAACATCTCGGAAAAAACGTTTTAACACGATCAAACATTTTTCTGAGACTTTCAGCCATTTTCCTGGTGTCACTTCCATGCTGACTCGACTAAAGTCGACATTACTGCTCCGCTGGTTTTGAATCTTGTGAACACACGCCGATGTTTCTTAGCGGTGTGCGCCACCAGCAAACACAGGATACCTGTATCAGGTGTGCACAGGTGTACTTAAAGTCAAGTAGAATCCTGGATTAAGCAGCTTTCCTTTGGATTATACAAAGTGAAATTCCTCTCTGTCATGTAAAATAATTAGCATTCGACATTTTGATGCTTTTGATGCGACTTAATGACAAACACAAAATATTTTGTTTGGCCCGTTGCCTTGGCGACGTGGATAAGAGATGGATGCATCTTTTCAGACGAATAACATCCTGCAGTTTACTTTGTGTTACAAAGGTGAGAGAAACAAACATTTGGTGAAACTTTCCAACATCTTTTTCTTGAGACTTTCAGTCATTTTTCCTCGTCGCTGCACTGAATCCTGCGGCGTTATTTCCTGAGGATGTGCAACCGATGAATGCAGGCATCAGATGGATGCATGTGTGTACCTGCAGGTATAATCCTTTTAATTTAGCATCGTAGGATAATTTGAGTCCTCTGCGGTGAAACGCTTGAATAAATAGAGTTTTGGATGTAAAACAAAGATGGTGCCTGATTTCTTCCTGTCATGCCTGTTGCAGCAGAAATTACGCATCATCTCATAGACGCCTGACACGCCTGCTTCTCTTGAAATTTGTGTATGAAGAGTTTGTCTTGCTCTGAAATACTTGTGAGCGATTCTTTACCTCCTCCTCGCTCTTTTTTTCTCATCTTTCCCGTCTTCCCGGCGAGGTGAAGCCTCGTCGNACCTCCTCCTCGCTCTTTTTTTCTCATCTTTCCCGTCTTCCCGGCGAGGTGAAGCCTCGTCGTTTCCTCTCCTGTATCTCTCACACGCAGACAAACAAGAACTCGCAGCCTAACTGTGTGTGACGGGCTTCTGCCGGCGAAGGATAATTCACACTCAAAACACACACCGCAGTATATCTCCCAACACACACACCTTCACACTTTCTTCCTCAGTTTAGCAAAGCGGAATATGCTGAACGTGGCTTTCATTCACAGAAAGCCGGCTGAGATTATGCGTGGTGAGATAAGATAATACGTGATGAAAGTTCAGCGCATCCTGTGGGGAAATTGGGTCATTGCAGGGTGGAAAACAAGCAAACAGATAAGACTGAAACAAATGCGACAAACAAGCTGAGCCGAAGGTAAAAACCACAGAAGGAAACATGAGATATGTGAGATGGTTTGAAGCTCTGAGCGCCGCTGCGACAAACGCGTCATATCGTGCAGGTAGAACAAAACGATGAGCAACGAAATGCTGCATCAGTCGCTGGTTTACCCAGAAGTATCCAGAGTGCCGAACCCGTGAAGCTCGGAGGAAACGTGAACAATAAAGTGAGAAAGACACGTTAGAGAAGAGAATGCTTTTATTTTGAAGGAGGTTTGGATGAAACCAACAGTTAAATAGTTAAAAGTAAAATACCATAGAGCCATATATTCCTTTAATAGACGCTAAACTGGTTTTTTAAGGAGTTGTTTGCTGGTTTTTAGGTGTTTTTTGCTGGTTTTTATGAGTTGTTTGCTGGTTTTTAGGTGTTTTTTGCTGGTTTTTATGAGTTGTTTGCTGGTTTTTATGAGTTGTTTGCTGGTTTTTAGGTGTTTTTTCCTGGTTTTTATGAGTTGTTTGCTGGTTTTTATGAGTTGTTTGCTGGTTTTTAGGTGTTTTTTCCTGGTTTTTATGAGTTGTTTGCTGGTTTTTAGAAGTTTGCTGGGTTTTTTAGGAGTTGTTTGCTGGTTTTTAGGAGTTGTTTGCTGGTGTTTAGAAGTTGTTTGCTGGTTTTTAGGAGTTGTTTGCTGGATTTTTTAGGAGTTGTTTGCTGGTTTTGTAGGAGTTGTTTGCTGGTTTTTAGACGTTGTTTGCTGGTTTTTAGGAGTTGTTTCCTGGTTTTTAGGAGTTTGCTGGGTTTTTTTAGGAGTTGTTTGCTGGTTTTGTAGGAGTTGTTTGCTGGTTTTTAGGAGTTGTTTGCTGGTTTTTAGGAGTTTGCTGGGTTTTTTTAGAAGTTGTTTCCTGGTTTTGTAGGAGTTGTTTGCTGGTTTTTAGGAGTTTGCTGAGTTTTTAGGAGTTGTTTCCTGGTTTTTAGGAGTTGTTTGCTGGTTTTTAGGAGTTGTTTCCTGGTTTTTAGAAGTTGTTTGCTGGTTTTGTTAGCATGGACAGAAAGCTAAAATGAAGATGGACATTCACTCTTCATGTCCAGTGAAGAACTGAATAGTTCTAAAAGAGTTTCAGGTGGAAGAAAGTGGAACATTTTTTTAAATTTAAAAGCTTTTGTCAGGTAAAAGTGATCTCTGTCCTCACACCTTCAGAACGTCCACATTCAGTCTTCTTCATCAATCTTTACTCTCCTTCTTTTCCTCATTCTGTCTGATTCAGCCAAGCAGGAAAAGATATCAGATTCTTTTTTTTTTTTTTTNTTTTTTTTTTTTTTTTAAGCAGCTGAGGTTTCACGTTAATCCTGCGAGCATCACACTCACGAGGATTAAAACACGAGAGTCTTAACGTCTGTGGGTTTAGGAGGATTTGCGTGGGCTGATTGCGTGTGAAGTACGGTTATAGCAGCTGTTTAAGTGGCTTCTTTCTTCAGGTGTGTATGATTTGTGCACACACACACACACACACACACACTGCTNTGGCTTCTTTCTTCAGGTGTGTATGATTTGTGCACACACACACACACACACACACACTGCTGCTGTTTGTGTTGCTGTACAGACTCACATTGACTTCCTGTCTGGGAAACTGCAAAGTGTGCACCATGATCACAATATAGTGAAAAAACATGGAGGCATCAATATTCACATCAATACAAGAAAACTTTAATTCTTAACTATTATTTTTCTCTTATTCAACACAGATTAAATCAGATTTTATGCAAAATATTAACTAATTTACTTTAAATAACTCCCTTCTTTCTTACTTTCTTTTCATCATTGTGTTCTCCTTCTTAACATTCTTTCCATCCCTCCTATTTTCTTCTTCTCTTCCCTTTTTTATTGCCTTTGTTTCTTCCTTCCTTCTGTCACTTCCTTATTTCCTTCCTTCTTTCTTCTTTCATTTCTTCTTTTGCTCTTTGTTTCTTTCCCCGTTGCATTCCTTCCTCATATTTCTCCATCATTCCTTGTTTTTCCCCACTTCTCTTCCTTATTTTTTTCTTTTCTTCCTTCTCCACTTCCTTCCTTTTTTTCTTGGATGCTTCCTTCTTCACTTTCTTCATAACTTTCTTCAATCATGATGTTCTTTTTTGTTTTCCTTCTTTGGCTAATTTGAAAGAATTTGAAAGATGAAATTCCCAAAATGGAGCTAAACTACGCCTGTAAATATTAAGTACTTTTACTCTGGATAATTAAGTACATTTTGCAGATTATACTCGTTTATTTTTCACATTCAGTAAAATGTGAATTTACTTGTAATGGAGTATTTTTCCATTCTTCTTCCTTCCGTTGGGACGTTTAGCAGCTTTTACGGCATCTCATGTCTGAAGTGTAAAACCTATGACATTAAAAGTAAAGTTTCCACCTCAGCAGATTGTTTGCATCGCGGCACAGCGCCATCATCCTGCAGGTTTATTAAGGCTGTAATTGCCGTCAGCGAGCGTAAACTCCAGGGAAACACACTTACATGAACAAATTCCACTAAGTGAAGTTGGTTCATTTGAATATCCCCAATGCAGGAATCTCTTCCTCTGCATATTTGGAGGAATATCGTGCTGGGGGGAGGGGGAACCGGGGGAGTTTCCACGGCGACAGCAGCATCCCTCAGGCTCACTGCGNTGGGGGGAGGGGGAACCGGGGGAGTTTCCACGGCGACAGCAGCATCCCTCAGGCTCACTGCGGTGATTACCCCGGCAATACAATCAGCCTTCACTTCCCCTGCCCAAATTAGGCAGCAAATGCAATTACTATGTACAACACGAGGAAAAGGGAAAGTGAATCTAATTAGAATGCTGCAGATATCTCTCCTTCCTGCTTTTTAATTTCACTTCCTGAAGGGCCCTCCAGCCGTCCAATATGCTGTCAGCTCAGCACCACGTATGTATAAAATTTTATGTAAATGTACCCGAGGCTTGTTCCACTGCCGTTAAATTGTTTGGGATCACATTCAGGATTTTTGCAGAGTTTTGGAGCCTGAAACCTCCAGGTGGACTTAAACTGTGTCCAACGCTGGAAAAATGACACGATTCAAGCTGCCAAATGTGAGAAGAAACTGGCTTTAGGGGCACAGTACTTAAAGCCTTTAAAAGAAGCAGTACAGGACTGTAAAGTACTGCTGTACAGGTATTTTGTTGCTTATAATTTACAATCTTCATTTTTTATTGCTTATCAGCATTTTATCTATTATTCGTTTGGTTAATATTAGCAATATGTTACTAGCTTTTTCTTACTCTCATACTGACGGTGGGGTTGATTAGCATGATTAGCGTAGTACCTCTTCTTTCTTTCTGAAAGTCTTTTTTGTAGAGGATGTATGAAGGTTTTCTCTTCTCCACAAAAGAAAGAACTGGTTGGACGCTGCCTTTCTTGAATCAGGAACTCCATATTTTCTCACATTCTGCCATCTTGAACATCCCTCCTGCTCTGTTAGCTAGCTTTGAGTTGCGCTAGTAGCTTTAGCATTTCTGCCATTGTCTCTTCCACGTTCTTCACTCTCTATTCTTCCATGCAGTTCTTACTTCTGCCTCATCCAGTCTGGAATTTGTTTTTTGCACGAGCTGTTTCTCGAAAATCACGTGTTTCTTTGAATATCAGACTCAAATTTAGCAATTCTCTGTTAGCATCTTGGCTAGCCAGAGGGCAAGGCAAAACACATTTAGCTATATAGCACAAGACAATAGATATAAAAAAGAGTAGATATTTTAAAAACAAAAAAAAAACATAAAATTTAATGAAAGAAAAAGAAGTTAAAAAGATCAAATGGACTCAATTTTAAATACTTGCCTCCTATGGTATTACTATTTGTTCTGTAAATTCAAGATTTGGGGTGTGTTCCATTTTGTTTTGTCTGGACTCTTTTCCTTAGCTGCCACCTTGCTGAACCTAGAAGTCGTTTGGTACGACATATTTTGGATCGTAAAAATGGAAGGGCAGGACAGAAAATGTTATAAAGTCTGGATTTATGACCCTTTAATGTGTCTTTAAGGGGCCCTGAAGCTGTAAACTGGCCCTTGGCTTCAGCTTAAACCCTGATGAGTTCACTGACACCATAAAGAAATTCAATTTGTAAAGAAAACAACATAAAAAACATACATGACCCTATTATCCTGTCAGGATGCTTGAAGTGCTGATGCTGCTTCAGTCTGAATTAATTAGTAAGTGTTGTACTTCACCTTAAGATTGATCATCTCATTAGTTCGCTGACAGCTTTTTCTTAATTGCTGTTTGAACAAAAGCATTTGGTTTAAAGATGAGAGATCTGCCGCTGCACAGAGGGCCACTCGCAGTCCCGCGTGATGGATGGAAGAATCGCTTTCAGGAGAGGAGTTCTGGGAGAAAATGCCGTTTTTAGTGCAGAAAATAGGAGGAAAGCTACAAATCGAGAGGAAGATAGTGACATTCTCTGTTTTTAAGCCTCAGGTCACGTTTAGTTTCACATGAAGGTGCTGTAGAGAGTGAAAACAGATTAAAGTGAGACTTGGTTAATTCCAATGGGCAAAAGAGGAAAAGAAATGAAGAAAAGAACAAATGAGGACGACACAAACGGACCGTCAAATTAATGGACTGACAATAAGACAAGATGTAAAAATCAAAAAGTCATTAAGAGCTGCAGCTCTCAGGCTCATTCTGCAGAGCAGGAAGGTAGAAGAAAAGATTTCCAGCCATTTATTCCTTTCGTTAACGTCCATCTTCATTTCTTTTATTATTCTGTTTGTTTCATCCATCCATTCAGTTATTCATTTTTGTGAATTTCTTTTTTTGCTCTACACTAAATGCCCTGAATGAGGAGCATCCGTCTCTTTTATTTATAGATACATGTGTGGGTGTTTATTTGCTGCATCTGCTCACATGTGCAAATGTGTCTGGATTTGCATTTGCATGTGTCGGTGCAGGCGTGTGTTAAGAACATGAACGATGCACAGCGTGTGCGGATAAATTCGTACATGTCTAATCACGCCTGTGTGTCGTGTGTGATGTTTTCTCTTGTTATCTACTCACTGTGAAGTAAAAGCGTTAGAGAACCAGCTGCAGGGCAGCAGGAGCTCCAGGCAAGATTCCACTCCATGTTCATAAACACACGCTACCATGCTACCAACACGGGACACTGGTTAATTTCTCATTAATGGCATTCTGATGAGATTGAGCAATAATGATGTTTAGGAAGAAGAATTACACCCTGGAGGATTCTTGAAAAGATGATAGAAGATCACATGCAGCACATTATGTGTTTGTCTTTAACTTTTTTGTTCTTGACTAATAAAAGCTGACAGAAACAGATTCTTCACTAATGGTGCCTAGAACCTTCTCAAGAATTCCTAGAAACTCCTCAGAGAACCCTCTAATTCCATTACGGACCCCTAGAACCATCTCAAGAACTCCTAGAACCTCCTCACTGACCCCTAAAACATTCTGAGATAGCCTAAAATCCCACTGTGGACCTCTGGAACCATCTCAAGAACTCCTAGAACCCCCTCAGCAATGCCTAAAACATTCTCAGATACCCTAAAATCCCACGAAAGACCTCTAGTACCATCTCAAGAACTCCTAGAACCCCCTCAGCAATGCCTAAAACATGCTGAGATACCCTAAAATCTCATTATGTACCCCTAGAACCTCCTCAGCAATGCCTAAAACATTCTCAGAGCCTCTAAAATAATATTACAGACACCAGAGTGTTTTAAAGAACTCCTAGAACTTCCTCACTGTCCTCTAAAATCCCATTATGGATGACTAGACCCTTCACATGAACTCTAAGAACCTCCTCACTGACCTCTAAACTCTCAGAGAGTCTAAAATCCAATTACAGACCCCTAGAACTTTCTCAAGAACTCTAAGAATCTCCTCACTGACTTCTAAAACAGCCTCAAAGACCCTAAATCACATTACGGACCCCTAGAGGTGACTCCTAGATTTCCTAGAACATCAGAGTTCTTCTTCATGAAATCTGCCCTCAGTTGCTGATCGATTTAATCTGACTTTCATTTTTGCAGGTTTTATATCCCCTAATGTAATTTTTTTTTTTGTTTTTTTTGTTACCGTAGTTTTTCAGTAAGTGAGAACAGCTCAGAATTTGAATCCATGAATAAAAAATGGAGAGAAATTCAAACAAACCTGTCAAATTAAAAAAAAAAAAAAANTAAAAAAAAAAAAAAAGAAAGAAAGAAAGAAAAGCAAAACAGCCTTTTAAACTGATCAGAAGTGGAAATTTCAGCCCATTCGTGGCATAAAGGAAAGATCGGTGGATTCCTAAAATCATTGGGATTCATTCTGGAGAGAATGAATATCTACAGCAGATTTCCTGTAAATCTGCTTGGTAAACGTGGAGAAATTCCTCCTGATGCTGTTTCATCGTTCATCAGCATTAAAAATCAGGAGACGGGAGACGAAAGCCACCGATCGTAGCAGCTCGTCTGTCTGTTTCCTGCTGTTGTGTCATCAAACTTAATCGCATGTCATCAGTTCACCGCAACAATCTGGCTGCTGATTCTCCAAGTCAGGCGTCATCAAACTCAATTTCTGCAGGATGTATGAACGTACAGTCAGTCATGCCTGAATGTTGGCGGCGTGCTGCAGCATCCTCGCCCCTCTGGACATGATGACGGCTGATTGGCGCCGCATTAGACCGGAGCGTGTCTGGGTTTAATGTAAGTTTGATGTTGCAAGATGCTGCAGGATGGCAGTCGGTGTTGGGGGAGTTTGAGTCCCTGGCGATAGCTGAACAATGGAACCGTTAGCTTATAGCCTGAGGGAAGCCATGAAACACACATGCATACACACGCGCTTCCTTTAACCAGAGTTATAAATAGAGCTGATATGAAACTGTAGCATCACTATTAAAAATTGCTGAAAGTTTGGTCACATTCTTAGCATGTTTATTTGTCTTTCAAAACTCCTAAACTTCCAAAAATGCTGACACTTACAGAATTTATTTCCTTCTCCAGTCAGACAACGTTTCATGTAGTTTTCAGTGAACGGGGTCCTCTAGCGGCGAGGACAGAAAACGCTTCTGTGTACCGACATCTTCATTTTGTTACGTTTTCAGGTTAAACATACTACACAGTTAAAGGAGCATACTGGTGATTTTGCATGTTGCATACCTGTTGCGTAACTGCCAAACATTTTCCAAAACATACTACTAGCACAGTGCATTTTACAATTGTTTTTCCTACCTTTCAGACTGCCATTAGTTTCAGTTCATTCCTGTGCGTTATAAAATAAAATTCAACTTGTAGAAACTTGAAACATGCTTGACATAGATAATCCATCACAGCAAATACAGTTCAACACGAAGCTACACAGAGAAAATGTATGCCTCCGCCAGGGAATATAGTCCCAGGAGAAGACGACTTTTACAGAGAAATGAAAACGGCCGTGCTTTCTACTATCGAGCAAAAGCATTAGCATGAAAACACTGAATTGTAAGGTGGGTGTATCACTTGAACATCTGCTTTTTAAATGTGCTACTTCCTGTTTCAGCTTTGACCTTCTGTACTCAACCGTGCACTCATGACGTACAGTTGGTGATTATTACAGATTTATTACGTGTTACTTATTATGTTTAGATACATGGAGTAAACGTGGTTAAAGGAAGAAAACACAAATGTCTCAACAGAATTTCCCTTTAAAGAAATCAGACTGGCTCGCTGACTCTGTCAAACTTAAGCTGTTCTTCACAAGCATGGAAGTACGAGAACACACATCACACATCACAGATGGGCTGACGCCTCGCGGCTGCCATGGCGATTTATCTGCTCCCCGATGACTCCTGTATGATCTCGTCCTCAGAAAATCCTCCTCCAAAACTTTAAGCTCTGATTTTTTTTTTTTACAGCTTTTCTCTCTCTCCGTCAGCTTCCTGTGGCTGTGGCGCCTTCGCTGTTTCACTTCCTAAACTCATAACCTGCCTTCATAAAGCCACTTCTCTCCCAGCTGCTTCGCATTTCTCTTCCACGCTCGTTTATTGAAGCCAAATTCTCGCTGCACCATTGCACTTGAGCGTCCAACATTGGCACGATAATTATTTATCATTGTAACTATTACATGCTCCCCTCCTCTGGGCAGGAATGCTGTGCTGGCTACTTTGTGTGTGTGTGTGTGTGTGTGGGCGTCTTCCTCAGGGTTGTGTGTCTCCTGTTGGGCCTCTCAGGCTCATTTGTTTTGCAAGAAGGAGTTTAGTGGTGGAGAGGCAAGACACACACATAAACACACACACACACACACACACCATTTTAACTGCAGATTGTTTGGCTGACATCACTGCCTTAAAGGAACATACTAGTCGTAGTAGGTAGTTTTGCATTTTTAAGCCCAACATATACACCATGATATGTTTTTGGGAATGGCGGTATTTAAACATGAAAATTACCAGTTTTCCTGCTCGTCATGGCTTCCATAAGATTTCAGAATTTATCGAGTTTGATAGTTGCACTGCCAGAAACTTCTGTGACTCGCCAAAAATACCAGAATTGATCATCTGGGAGAATGAATACAGTCAGCAGAGATGATACGTCTCTCTCTGCTTCTGCTCTGACGTTAGAACATTCCGAGAGAGAATCCGGCTCCGTGATTGGGTGATGCTTTGATACCAGGAATGTCACATTAAAGAGACACATCACGGCTAATCTCCCTCGCCCACTAGTGGAGCTGCCAGTTTGCCATTGGCTGGCTTAAGTCCTGATAAGTGGCGTGTTGTAGATGAAGGTGTCTGCTTTAAGTATCGAGACTCTAATCTGCTGCCATTGAAGGACTTTATCATCTCCTCCTCCTTCTTCATTTGGTTTTAGGCTAATTTATGACAGAGGTCACCACCGGGGTTAAGTCTGGAGTTATAATAAGCTCCGGGATCGTGAGTCTCAGTGTGAAGAGAACAAAGCGGCTTCAGGATCGTGGGTTCTGTATGGAGGATTTCAGATCTGCAGATCGTTTGCTTTGGTCTGAATCAGGGCTAAATGTCACGATGCTGCTTTACCGCTTGGATTGGCGCTTGAAAAACCCAATTAAACCAGAATATATCAGCAAAAGTCATGTGACAATACTCTCTCTGCTCATTGGTCAGAAATGTGTGGGGGCGGAGAAAGAAACTCCAAACAGGAAGTAGTTTCTATGGTGTCAGAGTAAATCAGATGAACAAAGATGAATGTGGATCCTTTCCTAGTCATAGCATCATTTGATCCATGAAGAAGAAAACTATGACAGCAGAAGCTGAATCTGACATAGAGACGTGTGGAAAAACACATACATGAATCGTACCAAAAGTGGAAACAAACCCTCGTCTGACTGAACTGGATGGAACATGTCGGTGTAAAAACGCCGTTAAAGTCATAAATTACACGTTTCTGTCAGCTCGTAATCATGGAATTACCAATTGATTGTGTTTGATTGGTTGAGTGTTGCATGTGGATGTTTTTCTCCCATCCTTGCAGCGCTGACACGGATCCTGGTCACTGATCCATGTTCCGCTGCATTAACACAGAAACCTATATGCTAAGGAAGCTTGTGTCCCAGCCGGTCGAGCCGTTATCTGATAAAAGCTGCTTGAGTCGATCCGTTACCCACAGTTCTCTGCTATCTGAACCACGACGATGCTTTAATTATTCAGCACGCAGCCGGGCACGCACACCTCAACCACGCCTCAAACACGTCTCAAACACATCTCAACTAGGCCTCAAACAAGCCTCAAGCACATCTCAAACACGCCTCAACCACGCCTCAACCACACCTCAAACACATCTCAAACACATCTCAACTAGGCCTCAAACAAGCCTCAAGCACATCTCAAACATGCCTCAACCACGCCTCAACCACACCTCAAACACGTCTCAAACACATCTCAACTAGGCCTCAAACATGTCTCAAACACGTCTCAACTAGGCCTCAAACACGTCTCAAACACGCCTCAAACACATCTCAAACACGTCTCAACTAGGCCTCAACCACGCCTCAACCACATCTCAACTACGCCTCAAACACGCCTCAAACACATCTCAAGCACGTCACAACCACACCTCAACCACGCCTCAAACACGTCTCAACTAGGCCTCAACCATGCCTCAACCACATCTCAACTACGCCTCAAACACGCCTCAAACACATCTCAAGCACGCCACAACCACACCTCAACCACGCCTCAAACACGTCTCAACTAGGCCTCAAACATGCCTCAAACACATCTCAAACACGCCTCAAACACGTCTCAAACACATCTCAACTACGCCTCAAACACATCTCAAACATGCCTCAACCGCGTCTCAACTACGCCTCAAACACGCCTCAAACACATCTCAAATATGCCTCAACCACGCCTCAAACACGTCTCAAACATGTCTCAAACACGCCTCAACACACCTCAACCACGTCTCAAACACGTCTCAACTATGCCTCAAACACATCTCAAACATGCCTCAACCACGCCTCAAACACATCTCAAACACACCTCAACTAGGCCTCAACCACGCCTCAACCACATCTCAACTACGCCTCAAACACGCCTCAAACACATCTCAAGCACGCCACAACCACACCTCAACCACGCCTCAAACACTTCTCAACTAGGCCTCAAACATGCCTCAAACACATCTCAAACACGTCTCAAACACATCTCAACTACGTCTCAAACATATCTCAAACACGCCTCAACCACGTCTCAAACACGCCTCAACACGCCTCAACCACGTCTCAAACA
Organism: Lucifuga dentata; assembly: GCA_014773175.1. NCBI lineage: Eukaryota > Metazoa > Chordata > Actinopteri > Ophidiiformes > Bythitidae > Lucifuga > Lucifuga dentata. The sequence goes on along the minus strand of VXCM01003144.1, from coordinate 14,257 downwards.
CGTCTCAACTATGCCTCAAACACATCTCAAACATGCCTCAACCACGCCTCAAACACATCTCAAACACACCTCAACTAGGCCTCAACCACGCCTCAACCACATCTCAACTACACCTCAAACACGCCTCAAACACATCTCAAGCACGCCACAACCACACCTCAACCATGCCTCAAACACGTCTCAACTAGGCCTCAAACATGCCTCAACTACACCTCAAACACATCTCAAACACGTCTCAACCACGTCTCAACTACGCCTCAAACACATCTCAAACATGCCTCAACCACGCCTCAAACACGTCTCAAACATGTCTCAAACACGCCTCAACATGCCTAAACCACGTCTCAAACACGTCTCAACTATGCCTCAAACACATCTCAAACATGCCTCAACCACGCCTCAAACACATCTCAAACACACCTCAACTAGGCCTCAACCACGCCTCAACCACATCTCAACTACGCCTCAAACACGCCTCAAACACATCTCAAGCACGCCACAACCACACCTCAACCACGCCTCAAACACGTCTCAACTAGGCCTCAAACATGCCTCAAACACATCTCAAACACGCCTCAAACACTTCTCAAACACATCTCAACTACACCTCAAACACATCTCAAACACGTCTCAACCACGTCTCAACTACGCCTCGAACACATCTCAAACATGCCTCAACCACGCCTCAAACACGTCTCAAACATGTCTCAAACACGCCTCAACATGCCTAAACCTCGTCTCAAACACGTCTCAACTATGCCTCAAACACATCTCAAACATGCCTCAACCACGCCTCAAACACATCTCAAACACACCTCAACTAGGCCTCAACCACGCCTCAACCACATCTCAACTACACCTCAAACACGCCTCAAACACATCTCAAGCACGCCACAACCACACCTCAACCATGCCTCAAACACGTCTCAACTAGGCCTCAAACATGCCTCAAACACATCTCAAACACGCCTCAAACACTTCTCAAACACATCTCAACTACACCTCAAACACATCTCAAACACGTCTCAACCACGTCTCAACTACGCCTCAAACACATCTCAAACATGCCTCAACCACGCCTCAAACACGTCTCAAACATGTCTCAAACACGCCTCAACATGCCTAAACCACGTCTCAAACACGTCTCAACTATGCCTCAAACACATCTCAAACATGCCTCAACCACGCCTCAAACACATCTCAAACATGCCTCAACCACGCCTCAAACACATCTCAAACACGTCTCAAACACATCTCAACTACGCCTCAAACATATCTCAAACACGCCTCAACCACGTCTCAAACACGCCTCAACACGCCTCAACCACGTCTCAACTATGCCTCAAACACATCTCAAACATGCCTCAACCACGCCTCAAACACATCTCAAACACACCTCAAACATGCCTCAAACACGTTTCAACCACGCCTCAAACCCATATCAAACACATCTCAACCACGCCTCAAATACGCCTCCACCACGCCTCAAACATGCCACAAACACTTCTCAAACACGCCTCAAACACATCTCAACCACGTCTCAAACGTGACCGCTAATGCAGGCTAATGCGCTTTTGATGCTGTTTTAAACTAGAAACAAAAACTCTGCTAAAGCTGCACACGTCTGTAAATGATTCCGTTTCATGACAGAAGTGTTTTAAGAATCTTTTATGTGCGTCAGCATCAAAATCCACGTGACAGAAAAAACATGCCAGGATTTGAGAATCATTAGATCCTGTGTGGGAATATCAGAGCTTAGCATGTTGCAGCGCCACCTACAGGCCACATGACATCAAACGTCACGGGATCTCAGAGGTTTTATCTTCATGTGTGTAAATTTGCTGTTTGAATTTGGCAGCAGAAAACATGTTTTACTCATCACAGACCAAATATGATGAAGATCAGGTGACATTTATGCAGAAATGATGGTTCATGTTGGGAAGAAGAAAGATTTTTGCTGACATGTTCTGCATTTTAGGAGTTACATATCAAAGCATCATACATGACCGAATGATGAGGCATTATATTTTTGTAATTTTTCTGCCAAATTTCACTGAAATCTTTAAAATATTTTGAGGAAATCCTCCAAACAGGAAGTAACGCTCAACATGGCGCCGCTTTCTGATCAGAACGACTCATCGGCGTGAAATCTGTCAAAATATGCAGAGAAATCAAACCGCCTTCCAGCTCCGTTCCACGCCTGGCGTCTGCGGCACCGCTCGCCACGAACACGACTCCACACACACTTCCTGCTCTGACAGCGGCGTTAGCGTTAGCATTAGCCTGATTCACACTGATTCACACGATCTGTGAGAGAGCCGGGATAAAGACAAATCGTGAGGTGCAGTGTGTGTGTGTGTGTGTGTGTGTGTGGTTTTAATTTTCACGTTAGCAAAAAAATTCCTCCTCCGTGGTTTTTCTTTGTCATCATGAAAGCAAATATCAACATCAGCACATGCAAATTAAGTCACATTTAGATTTTGATTTGTGCACCTGCATAAGAGCTGCATGTGTGTGTGTGTGTTTGTGTGTGTGTGTGTGTTCTCTCATCAGTGCATATATCAGCAGCCCATGCATCCTCCGTGTTTAATTAACTCCGTCACCCCCCGAGGATTTCTGCTCATCCCTCCGCTAGAGATACTCACGTCTCACACACACACACACACACACACGGACACATACACACACACAGCACACATTCACATTTAAATTCCTCTTAAGGTTTAATTCATGTCACACGCAGACGCTCCCGCTGCTGCGTGTTGAATCAGCAGAGATCGGGCCGAGCTCAGCACGCCGTTTACGCCCACGCCAGCTTCCTGTCTTCATCCGCCTGCAGAGTTCAGAGAGGAGAACCTTTCTTTTTATTCTTTAGGGATCTTCAGAAACTTAAAACTCTCTTTAACTTTCACTAAAACATGACGCGGCAAAATGCTTCATCGGGAGGAGGCGGCGGCGGCGGCGGCGGCGGCGGCGGCGGNAAACATGACGCGGCAAAATGCTTCATCGGGAGGAGGCGGCGGCGGCGGCGGCGGCGGCGGCGGCGGCTTGAGGAACGAGAATGACAAAGCAGAAAGAAGCATTTATACACAAACAGGAAGGTTCTTCTAAATGGAAGTTTTGTCCTGATGGTGGCGCTAGAGGAAATGATTGACGTTGCCAAACCAAAGCAAATGACATGAAAATACTTGACCTTTGACCTCGAGCTGATGAAGTCGACCTCATGAGGAACAGCTGGGGACGCTCCTCTCTGAAATATGAGGAAGAAATGGTAAAAATGGTGACATCATCGTCTCCACCGGCTCTGAACACGCAACACGTGACGGCAGGAAGTAACTAAGCACAGGTTTGAAGTATTTTTAGTTTTTGAGACTTCCTGCTACGTTTCAGAGGAAATGTTTCCTTCCTTCAATGCTTTTTTTGCTTCCTTTCCTTCTTTCCTTCCTTCTTTTCCTCCTGAAAACCTGACGGGACAAGGAAGAGGAGGCCAGGATAAAATGGACTTTCCCTGCGGCGTCTGCGGCCCGTTAGCTTGCACGGCGCTGAGCGTGGAGCGTGTTGGATGCGTGTTCACGCGTCTGAGGCTCCGCTGGGATCTGTTCAGCTTCTTTTTGTAGCTGAAGGACGTTTTAATTCTCATCGTTCTCTTCGGCCTGCGTGCTGCCTTCAGGTGCTGGAGAGAAATACTGTAAATATGAGTTGCACGCATCAATGACCAAAGAAACGGCGCTAACTGTCGCGTTTGTGCGACGCTCGAGTCGCAGAGATGTGATGATTTAAAGTTAAAGTCATGACGAAATCTACCATCGTGAATCTAAGATGGCGGCTTTAGAGACTCATCCTCTGATGGCCAGTTTAGTGCTCTTGCAGTCCATCCTTCTATCCTTCCTTCTTTTCATTCGTCCTTCCTTCTTCCCTGCTTCTCTTCTTCCATCTGTTTCTTAGTTTTTATATTTTTCCTTCATTCCGTATTTGTTTTCCTCGTCTTTCTTTATTTCTTTGTTTCAATCCTTTTTTCTCATCTTTTTTCTCCTTCCTTTCCTTGCTGTCCTCCCTTGTCCCCTTTACTCTTTCCTACTTCCTCTCTTCTTTCCTTCTCTTATCGACATAAAAGAATAAAACTGTCCAAACTGGAGATACGAGGTTTTAGCCTTCAGACTCCTCTGTCATTTTGCTTTATGATGCTGCTGCGTCAGCTGACCTTTGACCCCATAACGAGTTTTGTGAGGCAGGAAAGTAAGAGGCGGAGACGGTTTCACAGAGATGATGAAAGGTTACGACGCGCCGTAAAGAAAGACTTTTCATTCCATTCATAATGAAAGTAGTAATCAACAACGTGATGTCCAATAAATGACTGTGTGTGTGTGTGTGTGTGTGTGTGTGTGTGTGTTTGTTAGAGCCAGTTTGAATTTCAGCCACTCTTAAAGGACCATACCGTCCATTTTGCATGTTTGAGCCTAATATATTTAATATATTCAATTTTCATACACGTAACGTTACTGACAATCATTCTGAGGTGTGTGTGAGTGTGTGTGTGTGTGTGCGTCAGTGATCAGTGTGTGTGTGGGCGGTAAATGAGGTTTACATTAATTGGATTAAAGCTTATTAAAGGTCTCAGCACAGAGTGGAAACGATTAGACGCTTTACGTGTGGAGATTCATTTCAGTTCCTTCAACAACAAATACAACAATCCCGTTAAGTGTGTCATCTCTCTCTCTCTCTCTCTCTCTCTCTCTCTCTCTCTCTCTCTGCTGTTATCGGTGATTGACAGGCTTTAATGCAGCTTCCACCATATAATCTTCCAATTTCTCACTCCATAAACGTTCTCGTAATTTTTCATCAACCTTAAATGTATCGCTACCCTTCCTGTGAACACACACACACACACTTACTTAACAAGCCTGTGGCAGGTCTAAATATAGGTCGCCGAGCTTTGATGTGCAGAGACACACATGAATCAAATTAAGATTAATCAAATTAGAAAAATCCAATCAAACCAAAATCTTATCAAGAAGTCATATGACATCACTCTCTCTGCTGATTGGTCAGAAAGAAACTCCAAACAGGAAGTAGTTTCTATGGTGTCAAAGTAAATCAGATGAATAAAGATGAATGTGGATCCTTTCCTCGTCATAGCATCATTTGATCCATGAAGAAGAGAAGTATGACAGCAGAAGCTGAATCTGAATCTTCAAGACAACGTGTGGAAAACCACATACATGAATCGTACCAAAAGTGGAAACAAACCCTCAATCCTCAATACATCAACACATTGATCTGGAGTAGAAATGCTGATAATCTTAAAGACCCATTTTGCATGTTTGAGCCTAATATATTCAATTTTCATACATGTTACATTACTGACAATCACTTTCCAAAGGATAAAACTGTATTTCAGCTTTCCTGATATTTTGCTAAATCTCTTAATCTTTCAAAATCAAATATTCAAGTGATACACCCACCTTAAAAATCCATGTTTCTCCTGCTAATAGTTACACAGCCTTATGAAGTCACGGTCCTTTAAATTTTTCCATAAACGCAGGTCTTCTTTTGGGACTATATTCCCCGGTGGAGGCATACATTCACTCCACACTTTTTAATTTTTATTTGTTTATCTTTGCTTGCAGCCAAATGCAGGACAGCAGTGGCACATTTGTGAGTTTTAAAACTATCTTAAAAAAATGAAAATTATTTTTAAGGATGAATAATCATTTTTTTAATTTTTTAAAATAATAATTGAATTTTTTTAAATGAAAAAGGGAAAATAATGAGAACAGGAATGGAACCTCCTCATGTTGTGACTATGCCTGCAGTACGTGACTTTATTAAATTAGAGTTTTACTTCGGATTCAGCAATAAAGAAATACTTGTAATTTTAATGCAAACTCATCAAATTATGATTAGCATACAGACTTTTAAAACTGGCAGATTTTCAAGTTTTAAAACTCGAAATAATGCTCCCCTCGTTTCTGTTTTCATCTTAAATGGCCCTAATACGCTAATTTAGTTCCAACCTTGAGGTCTGAAAGCACTTTATGCTGTTTGTGTCAATACAATACCTGAACACACACACACACACACACACATGGACCACAGCAGGACTGATTTTACCTCTCGGTTCGACTTTATCTGAAAACTTAAATCAGCATCTCATTTCCGTGAAAACTTCAGAGAATCTTTTCCTTTTTGTTGCGGCGGCAGGATGTTTCGTTCCACCTGCGACGCTCGCTCCAAACTCATTTATCTTTGAGATGAAGGACTGAAAATTAACGTCCATTCAGCCAAACGTTTGTCGGTTTCCTTTTTTGAACAGGAAGTGTCGTCTAATTGTCCGACTCCTCCAGCAGCTGGAGATCAGAGAAAACGTCCTTTGATTCTTTTATATGAAGGCTCTATCTGGCTTGGAGGCTTAAAATGAGACCTCAGTGTGTGTGTGTGTGTGTGTGTGTGTGTGTGTGTGTGTGTGTGTGTGTGAGATCTTGGCTAGTTAATTTGGTCCTTGTACAACAGATTAAGCAGCCAAAAGGCCTTTAGTGGTCGTCTAATCACCATGTCTGATCCTTTAACCCTCCAGCCAACACAGGAAGCCATGATCACACACACACACACACACACACACACACCCGTGTTCCAGACTGACACAAGCAGGTTTTTCATTCCCATTCCGTTAGATATATGTTAACAGTTTTTGCCCTAAAAGTCAGAAATAACTCAAAAAAGACCAAATGTCCTGCCTTTTAAAGGACCATTCCTGTGATTTTTCATGTTTGAGTCAAATTAATACAACCCGCATACATGTTATGCTGCTGACAATTAGGAGTGTCGTGATATACCGGTATTGACAATAACCATGATATTAAAAAATGTAAAACAAAACAAAAGTAAAATACAGTTTTGGAAAATGGTGGACATAATGTAACATATTGGGCTTTTACATCCAAAACCACCAGAATGGTCCTTTAATACTAAAATCAGATGTTGACTAGTTTCGGATGTGAAGGAGGCGGATGTATATTAGCTAATCTTTCACCGTTTGTCGTGTTTTAATGCTAAAGTTTATTCGGCTGAACCAGCCAGAAACACGCAACGATTTCCATCTACTCCTCAAATATTATTTCTGTAAATTTGATGTCAGCTCCGTCCGGATCAGCTTCCTGTCTGTCCGGCCTCGCTGAAGAGCTGCGCAGCGTTTATCTTTGTAATTCACGTCACCGTTTCCCTGCAGAGAGGCTCGCCTCAAAGAACGACGGCGGGCGCCTGAGGGAAGAACAGAATAATTACCGCTAATCGAGCCAGAGGAAGCACATCAAACCAGCATTTTCATATAAAGCCAAGAACATTTTGTCTTTGTACCAAATATAAATATTTTTAACGCTGTGGAACGCCTCTAGGATAAACTGGCTTTGATATTCTCCATGTGAATATCAGCCTCAGGTCTGCAAATCAGCATTTATTGGCTGTTTTAAGGCTGAAAACTGAGACGAAGCGACTTTTTCTTGTTGTTCCTCCTTGACTTTCAAACCTCAGAGTCTCAGAGTACATATTTATTAAAAGCATTATTTTTTTTTAAATTTATTTTCTCTGGTTTTTATGTGATCTGTATCCATCTTTTATGTCTGAAATTCGCCTTTTATGCGTTTTGGTTTTTTGTATTCGTCCTTTACTCACCGTAATTTGATGCACATTAGCATCAGTAGCTCAGAGAAAGAGAACGTGTCAGATCAAAACTCAGCATTTAAAAACTGATCAGCTGTGTGAGTTTATCTGTCAAATGTATTGATTAACACGTGACGCAAATATAGTTTTAAAGGACCATACCATTATTTTGCATGTTTGAGTCTACTATATTTAATTTTCATACATGTAACGTTACTGACAATCATTTCCCAAAGCATACTACTGGAACGGTGAATTAAAAATGTTTTTCCTACCTTCCAGACCTCCATTGGTTTCAGTTCATTCTGCTATTAAAATCAACTTGTTGATACTGTAAACGTTCTTGGGATAGGTAATCCATCATCACCAACAAGACGTGTATTCAGGTTTTTTTAGAAGTTATGTAATTTTAGTGTTTAAGCTCAATAAAAAGCATGGAGTGAATGTATGCCTCCACCGGGGAATATAGTCCCAAAAGAAGACCAGTGTTTATGGAAAAATTTAAAGGACCGTGACTTGATAAGGCTGCGTAACTATTAGCAGGAGAAACATGGATTTTTAAGGTGGATGCATCACTTGAATATTTGATTTTGAAAGATTAAGAGATTTTGCAAAATATCAGGAAAGCTGAGATACGGTTTTATCCTTTGGAAAATGATTGTCAGTAACGTAACATGTATGAAAACTGAATATATTAGGCTCAAACATGCAAAATGGGTGGAATGGTCCTTTAAATGTCACCCAGATTTCATGCCGCTGAGAATTACCACTGCAACGAAGCAGGTCTTAATTTATGTGTGTCAGTGTGTTTTATGAATCACTTCCTGAAAAGATGCTGATAACAGACATTTATGAATGAGGGAACATGGTCATGTGACGATATTTACCCGTATTGTCACGGTAAATCACACGCTGTGTTTATGAATCTGACCCTTAGTCTCATCTAAAATAAATCCCCCCAAAATAAATGGCTGTCTGAGTGAGAATGATCAGCACGGCGTTTGTTCTGTTCAGGCTTTATTATTTATCTTTGGCCTTATTTTCCTGCTGAGCTTTAATAAACAGACGCTTCAGGAATGTTTTACTCACTAAAGTAGGTCATTTTTTATTAAAATCCTTGGCCCACGGTGCTCCGCTAATCGTTATTTAAAGCTATAGCGTTAAATAAACACTCGGGGTTTGGAAGCAGCGGCCATTTGGCTCCGGTCTCTCCGCTGGGCTGCAGTGTCAGTGAGAGTTTCGATCGAGTGGATGAGAGATGAAACGGTTGGCCCGGCAGCCCCCTTGGGTTCGCTGAATTGGCGGCATGGACTAGCGGAGCTGCAAGGATCCAGCCAAGTGAGAAACAGAGTCCAGTTAGTTTGGATCAATAAATCAATAGATCAATAGATCGTTACGCAGCTCGGTTTCAGCTCCACCTGCCAAGACATCGAGCAGGCAGGCAGATTACGCTCGTCACGTATCATATGGCCAAATCACACTTTCCATCGTACGGTGTTAAAGATCAGCCTGAGCGAACAGTAAGAGGCTCCGCCCTCAGGCAGCATGGTGGATCTGACTGAAGGCCGTGAAGAAATGGATTTGTTGTCTGCTTTTATAAATGGCTGCAGATCAGCAGCGTCTCTCAATTGATTGTGTGTGTGTGTGTGTGTGTGTGTGTGTCTTAGTTTCAGTTTTGGTCGGTCAGAAACGAAGTCTTTTGTCATCTGTTGATGATTCATCACATCAGCTGGTGGTGAAAATGTCCTTTTTTTTTTTTTTTTTTTTTTTTAAGCAATAAACATGACGTAATGTGGAAAACGCTGTATGAGCGTTCCCGTGGAAAAAGTTCCTGAATTAATTCAGACATACGTGTTTTAAGGCGGTGTACGGCGTGTCAGCTGAACGTTTGAATTTGACAGATCAGGTTAACTTGGCAAAACAGCAGGAAATCTAAAATACGGTTTAATGTTTTGGGAATTGTTGGTAATGTAACATGTATGCAGGCTGGGCTTAAACAGGTAAAACTGGCGGTATGGTCCTTTAAGTGGTAACTTCTTTGCAGCTTGTTTTTGTGGTGGATGTTATTTGACATGCAGCATCCATCTGGTTTGACTTTGTGTGTGTTAGCCGCTCATGCTATTCCACGCTAATGTGTGTTAATAAGCGGCTGCTTTTCAATCAGCCGCTCCAACTCTGTNCCCCGCCTAATGATGGCTCTAACAGGAGCCATTAGCAGGCACGCTGACTTTAACTCGTTTAGCTGCACCGAGTCGGACGCATGGGCGCGACACGGGCAAAACTTTTCAATCTAGTCTGACCTTGACATGCGAACACGAGAGCAAATATGACAAATCATTAGCAGAAAAACACGTGCCAAATGTTCTGATGGTTTTGAGCAAAAATAAAAGCGAACACCATCTGCATCTCGTGGTCGAGAAAACGATGGCGTGCAGGAAACATTTCAACTCCTCACATGGCGGCTAATTATTGGCTTTCTTCCTGCTGGGTGAGTCCAGACGACAGATGATGTTATTAAAGTGTTTTCAGCTCAAACAAGCTACAGGAACATTAAAGGAGCATACCGGTGATCTGGCATGTTTGAGCCCAATATATACAGCCCACATCCATGTTACATCACTGACAACCATTTTCCAAAACTGTAACTATTAAAATTGTTTTTCCTACCTTCCAGACTGCCATTGATTTAAGTTTATTCCAGTACAACATAAAAATCATCTTGTAGAGACTTCAAACGAGCTTGAGATAAATAATCCATCACAGCAAACCAAATGTCTTTTCTTTTTTTTTCTTTTAAATAACTTTATTTAACTAATACAACATGGAGCTGCATGGAAGAAAATGTATGTCTTCGCCAGGGAAGGAGAAAATGTCTAGCATTTATTGGGTCTAGGCATTGAAAACCACTAGTATGGCCCTTTAAACGCCCATGCCTCCTACAGTCGTGTTAGTGTAAATTTAGCTTGAACAGAGTTGGATTCAGCATTTCCAGAACTATAAGCACGTGATGAAGAATATATTGTAGAATTTTAGAGTACAGGCAGTCCCCGGGTTACGAATGAGTTCTGTTCCTACGGCTCTTTAAGTCGGATTTGTACGTCAGTCGGAACAGTTACGTAAGGTGCATATCTAGTGTATATATTTTACCTTTCTATGCATAAGAAACATTAAAGAAATACTTCCAGATATCCTAAAACATCGTAAATATAATAATACGCTGAACCACTGATGACGTGCAATGTTTTGACATGCATCGTAAAGCAGTGCGCTGTTCGTTATTACGAATCATTGTATGTAACTCGAATTTTTAATTTAACAGGCTTTATGGCGGTCAGTTCGTAAGTCCGGGTTGTTCATAAGTTGGATGTTCGTAAGTCGGGGACTGCCTGTAATTGATTTCCAAAATTCCTGACGCATACATGTCACGGAACTGTTTTTACCATCTTCCTGACGTCTGTCTCTGAGTTACGATCTGTTGCTCCGCACGGCGTTTTTGAATCATACGTGTTCTTTTCATCCAGGTTACTGTTGTAACTCTCTGTTCACATCTCAGCAAATCTGCAGCTCGTCCAACATGCTGCTGCAGACCGTGACGCCAGACTCCCATCCCTCCTCGTTACACTGGCTACCTGTGAGATACAGGTGTGTAGAAATCACAGGCGCATTTCCTCCAGGAAATGCACGTTTTGCTAGTTTGAAATGTGTGACATCATCACATCACAGAAGTAAAGGGCCAATCAAATGTAAGGTTTTAATTATGAGAATTTAAAGGCTGTTTCGGGATCAGCAGCAACAGCGAGGAGCTTCAGCTCCTCACTTCCAATTAAAAGTGAGGAGCTGTTTCACCGTGACGAAAGCCCCCCCCGNGTGGGGGGGGCTCGGGATGTTTGACTCTGTCAAGCTGTGCAAACAGCGAGGAGTCGTGTCGTGTCAGACTCATGGTTTAATTGCTTTCAGACACATAACACACCTGACAGAAAAACACACACACACACACATTTATTCCCTAAACTTAAACCGTGACATGGACGTGTTTCTACGTTCATAAATGTCATGTTAGTGACTGTTTGCTTTGATGTAACTGAAACATATTTTACATTATTTTCTGTCAACATTAGAAAGGTGGCTTGACTGATAAGTTTTGAGCCCGGGCTTTAAAAGCTCCTAACAGGCGCTGCAGTTTAGACTTGAAATCAATTTTTCAAGAAAATTCTTCTTTCAAGAAAAAAAATTCCAATCTAAAAGAATTTTTTTTTTAAATTTAATCTAAAATAAATCATAAAAAAGTTGTCAATTTTCTACTTGATTCTGTAAGTTTCTAGAAAATAAAAGAAAATCTCCAAAATTCAGCAAACCGTCAAAACTGACTTTAGACTCCAGAGGCTTAATATCAGTGACTTTTATATTAATATCTGTTCTGACATTCTGCTTTTCTTTGCTGAATATCGTTTTATATATTTGCTGCGTCGGCCTCATTTCAGCTTTTCTCTCATCGTCTTGATATTTAAACTCACCTGTCGTGTCAGGTGACAGAACAGAGAAGCTCACCTTTAATAACATTTATCTCATTAATGAAGTAATAATTAATAAACTGTCTTTACTTGAGTTTCTGAGTTTGTGATGGATGATCTGCAGGTCAAAGCGTTTTTACTGAGTCATCATGGCTGCCATGATGCTTCACCTGGACTGTTTGCTGGAGTTAGCATCCGACAAGCTAATGGAGCTAACAGAGAAATTCATCTTTCTTTTCTTAAAACAACTTTTTTTATGATTTTGAATGTGTCAGAGTTTTGCTTGCAGACAGATGCAGCCGGTATGTTTTTTGGGTTTTGCGGCTTGTCTTCCTGTTTTTTTCAGCAGAAAAGCACCAGGTCTCCGACGTTGAAGGTTTAAGGTACGACTGGAAGGACAGATGGATTCATGACAACAGCAGCTGTGCTGGTTTCTGCTTTCTGACAGTTTAATATGTGTAAAAAGGTAAAAAAAAAAAAAAAAAAAAAAANAAAAAACAGGATTTTATCATCTGGTGGTTCAAGCTGTTCTGTGATTCAAAGACCTAAAACAGGATGTAACGAATCCATTTTAATATGTTTTCTATATTCATCTGATAAAAGCAGTAAACAGGAAGCGGACGTTTCTGCTTCTTCATGATCTGTTACGTGGCGGCTTTTGGTTAAAATGGATCAATGATCAGTTTCTGATCAGAATGATCGCTGATCGTGTTTTTACAGCAGAAAAGTTTCTCTACGGTTCTGTTTATATCTGATAAATGTAGTCCATGTTTTTGGAAACATTCAAACACAAAGTCACAGCCTTGAAATCTCCACTGGCAGTGCAAGTTATGATAAGCTGCGAGCTAAACGCTACGTTAGCGTATTCATTAGCTTATATCTTATAAATACACAAATCTTAAAGGTCCACAAAGAAAATTTCCAATAAGACAAAGGTCTGTTTGTTAAGGACGGATTGGGATCCTAATTTTTACTGGGAATTTAAGGTGTGTGTGTGTGTGTGTGTGTGTGNGGGGGGAGACATTCTGCAGAGAAAACAGAGTTTAGACTTGTTGCATTTACAGCGAAATAATATATACCATATATACTCGTGTATAAGCCGACCATCAATTTATTTGTTTATCAAATTACCTGTTTTTCTGGGTATTGTCATAATATTCCTCTGATTTTCTGAAAATAGTCCACATACCAGTAAACATGATATTTATGTCAGCAGCTGATTACCGTAACTGACCAATCACAGCAGAGCTTACTGGCTGCCGCAAAATGTGCTGATAAGAAGTTTAGTCAGGAAATATCTCATTCTAAGGTATGATTTAAACTATTTTCCATGGTAGTAGTAATGGGTAGTATTTCCACTCCTGGAAATTTCCTTCTCTGGGATCAAATTAGAATTTCTCCTGTATATGCTGACCCCTGATTTAATGTGTGACATCTGGTAAAAACTCAGCTTATACTCGAGTACATACAGTATAAATATGAAAAGTCTAATTTGCTCAGAATCCAGAGACGGTTGCAGTTCAGTCCAGATTTGGAGGACGACTGACTTCTACATGAGCTGGATGTTTCGGAATCATCAGGCTTCGTCAGGCTTCGTCAGGCTTTGTCAGACTTCATCAGGCTTTGTCAGGCTTTGTCAGGCTTTGTCAGGCTTCATCAGGCTTCGTCAGGCTTTGTCAGGCTTCATCAGGCTTTGTCAGGCTTCATCAGGCTTTGTCAGGCTTTGTCAGGCTTCATCAGGCTTTGTCAGGCTTCATGAGGCTTTGTCAGGCTTCATCAGGCTTTGTCAGGCTTCATCAGGCTTCGTCGAGGAGCAGAAAAAAAAAAANAAAAAAAAAAAAAACCCAGGCCGGCAGCCTGAGCTTCCTGCTTATTCAGAAAAAATGGGTCTGTGTTCTAATGTATTCAGAGACCTGTGTAAAAGCTCTGAGCACGCACACACCACACACACACACACACACACTCGTGCACATGCTCACAGTAGGATTGACTAAATCAGGATGAAGCTGGTGAGGAAATTCAGCAACAGGTTTTTAGCAAATGTCTGCGACCAACCGCAGATGTGACTGAGTGATGGAGGAGGAGGAGGA
>VXCM01003143.1:38257-68948 GCA_014773175.1 Lucifuga dentata | reverse complement strand
CCCCCCCCAATTTATAAGTACGGCCTTGATGCGGACGTCTGCTGACGTGAGCAAATGATGCCATTTTCGTCTCACAGACCCACAGATGCAGGAAGTGTAATTTTCCCTTAAAGGAGCAGACCAGTGATTTTACATGTTTGAGTCCAATAAATACAATCCACACACACATTACATTACTGCCAACTATTAAAAAAAAAAAAAAAANTAAAAAAAAAAAAAAAACAACTGGAGTAGTAAATTTTAGAATTGTTTTTCCTACTTTCCAGACTGCTGTTGTGTTTATTCTAGTATGCTATTAAAATCGGCTTGTAGTGAGACTTGAAACATGCTTGTGATAAGAAATCCATCACAACATGACGTCTGTTGTTTTTTTTTTTTTTTTTTTTGTCAGAGTTACTTTATTTAACTGGTCCAACACAGAACTCATGATTAAAAAATGTAATTTTTTTTAATCTGCTAGGGAATATACAGCAATGGCAGGAGAAGATGGCCTTTGCTGAGACATTAAAAATGACCATCCCTCTTCTGTTCTACTCATTCATGTCTACTGATGTGCTTCTGTTCACAATATATTTCTTTATATGCTGTTGATGTAGTATCCACTTTTGCAAAATTCAATAAAAGTGGGAGAAATAAGACCTTCCCTTCTGCAATCATGCGTGAGTGGTATCAGGAGAAACTCTGAATTTAAGGCGGGTGTAACACCTGAACATTTGATTTTGAAAGATTAGGGGATTTGGCAAAATAAAAGGAAAACTGAGGATTCAGATTCAGGCCCAAACCCCAAAAAATCTCTGCTGCTAAGTGATAGTAACACTTCACCAAGACGTCACGGCTCAGAAATACCAGTCAGCCCGGAGTGATGCTCCCTCATTTAATCAGAAATGTGGGCCTCTGTAATAAATGACATCATGGGTTTAAGGGATTTGAGAGCGAGTAGCACAGCACCAAACACACACCGCAGAGAACACACACGGCTCTGAAATGAAGTGAAATGAAACCAAGTGTGGCGAGCAGGCAGGGCAAGCGAGATGAAGAAGATGAAGAAGCCCAAGGAAGGCAGGACTCCACTTAGGAATTGAACGATTCACATCTTTGCCTCCATCACTGTCGAGGATAAAGAAAGCGTGATGGTAGAAACAAAGTGAGGCAAAAATAAACCCAAAGCTGCAACGCTAAATATACACAGACATTCCTAAATAACGCAGTCAGAATATTTTCTCTTCTTTTTTTCACTCCCACTCTCATTCTTTACTCGTTTCCCCTCCTGATTCTTGAATTTCAAACAAACATGCATTTTAGAATCATGTTCTGAAGTGACTTCTGAAGGTCTAATTCTGGTTTCTGTAGCTTATATTTTTGCCAGTGTTTATTCTTTCTTTCTTTCTTTCTTTCTTCTAATTTATTTTTTCCTGTTCCTTCCTTCTTAAAGACGGTCTTTCAGGATGTGTTACTGGCCCGCTCTTCCATCTCATGTCGTCTCTGGGGCCTTAAAGGTCGATACCGGTGATTTTGCATGTTTGAGCCCAATAAATGCAACCCACATACATGTTATTTACATTCTCTGAAACGTTTAATTTTAGTTTCTTCAGGCTGAGGCTTCATACCCCTTCTCTAAAAATACAAATTTATAACATTATATACCAAAAATATTGGTGGCTTTGCAAGTGTTTGACTGACAATGACCTGATTCTGTTGATCAAAACATATTAACTACTTTTCTATTTTTATAGTCAGTGAAATAATCAATGTCATGATGGACCTTGAATTTGACTATAAAGATGGTGAATAATATGGTCATAATGATGGCGAAGCATCGACTTCCTTAAAGAACTGCTGATTACAAAGGATGGATCCCAAAGACCTTCTGCTGCATCAGGCGATAGCAGAGCCAGAAATAGCACTGCCTTAAAAGTGATCAATACCGCCTTAAAATGAATTCTACAGCTAACAGGTCACCAGGGTGGAGATGCTAACAGGAGATGACAAGTTCTCTGCTTCTAGCATCGCTTAAAATCCTTGTATGGCTGCTGTGTTTAGCACAAATCGGAGGCGTTAGAGGCACGAATCTAAAAAGTTCTGGACATGTTTCTCGGGTGAAGGAGGTCTGTGAAAGAGAAGATAACACAGCATCCAAACATCCATCTGTCAAAAGAATACTCTGACTTTCAAAACTCCTGAAATCCCACAGAAATAAATGACAGGAGAAACACAAACGCACTGAGATCCAGCATTGTTTCTTCCCACCTGAATTCTAAAGACGATGACACCTCCCACCTGGTGTGCATCCCTTCCGAGGGGTTCTCGTCACAATCCGCTAATTGCAGCATCTGTCCTGCTGAAGTGTGTGTGAAGCCAAGGATATCCTGTTCAGTGTGTGTGACTATGTAAACACACCCCTGTGTGTGACTGAGGGGCCCTTCCTTAATTACAAAGCAGCATGGAAGAGGAAGTGCTGCCAAGAACAGAATCTAAATTATCAGCGCTGACAGGTACACAGTCGAGTCCTGATCTAACAAATGCACCTTTTCCTCTTCCTGTTAACAGTTAACAGTTTTTCTCCATAAATTGCAAAGGCTTCAGGATTTGAGCTCACATGGACGAGTTTCCATTCCTCCTCCTCTATAAAACTCCTCAACAGATTGTTGGCAATCGAGGCTTTTCCTGTTTTGCAGCTCAGCTTGATATGTGTTGGAAAATGAACACACAGATTTCTCTGCTTTCAGATTACATCCTTTAAATCATCTTTTTAAAGCTCCAGAGAGGGAAGCCAGATATACTTTTGCACAAAGCGTCTCATTGTATTGCAGCTCATAAGGCTTTAAAAACTGAAATGATGCCAATATTAGCAGACATCACACCAGTCACACCTAAGGGGTTTGTCATGACGGACTGTATATTTTTATTAACTTGCCCGAGACATTAAAGGACCAACCGGCTATTTTGCATGTTTGAGCCTAATATATTCAATTTTTATACACGTAACATTACTGACAATCATTTCCCNTATTTTGCATGTTTGAGCCTAATATATTCAATTTTTATACACGTAACATTACTGACAATCATTTCCCAAAACATACTACTGGAACAGTGAGTTAAATTTTTTTTTCCTATCTTCCAGACTGCCATTGGTTTCAGTTCATTCTGGTACGCTATTAAAATCAACTTGTTGAACTTGAAACGTTCTTGGGATAGGTAATCCATCATGAACAAGATGTGTATTCAGGGTTTTTTTTTTTTTTTTTTTTTTTTTTTTTTTNTTTAAGCACAATAAAAAGCGTGGAGTGAATGTATGTCTCCACCTGAGAATATAGTCCCAAAAGAAGACCTGCGTTTATCGAAAAATTTAAACGACCATGACTTCATAAGGCTGCGTAACTATTAGCAGGTGCAATTCGATTTTCAAGAGAGGTGTATTGGTTGAATATTTGATTTTGAAAAATTAAGAGATTTTGCAAAATATCAGGAAAGCTGAAATATGGTTTTTATTTTAATGTATTTTCAGTAGATGGCCAAAAGCACAAAAAGTGGCCTGGCATCTATCTTCAGAAAAAAACACAATCTAAATATTACAAAGCAATAACTTTGCTCCAAAACGTGGTGCTTCAGCGACGGCTACCTCATTTATCTCTACCTGACAAGGGATCTCCTGTTGTGGTTTTACTCTGAACAGTTTGTGAAGGATGAATTTAAAAAAAAAAAAAAATGACAATCAGTTGGCACCTAAAATCAATACGCGCGCAGACTTTATCGACTTCAGCCTGAAATATCCTTCGGAGATAATTGGAAAACAACAACAGCGCATGAGGAGAAAACTCTGCAGCAGTTGGACCATATGGCGAATTGATTTCCCCCCCAAAATGACTGAAAACATAGTGCGCGCAGAGCCACGGATGCAACACGGCGGAGCCTCCACTCCACACTTGTCGCTTTCCATTTATTCATCCACGCTGCAGCTCCACGCTCTTTCACTCCTTTTAAAAACCAAAATATATTTCAGAATATATATTTCAGACATGCGACACCTGGAAATGCTCCAAATCGAGACGGATTCAGATTGAGCGCCAAGTCCTCTCACCTCCCTCTGCAACTCTGAGTCAGGATCGCAGCCCTGCCATAAATCCCTGCTGGAGTCAAGGGCAGCACTGTAATTAACACTAAGACAGAGAGAGAGAGAGAGAGAGAGAGAGAGAGAGAGAGAGAGAGAGAGAGGAGTGTGTTTGCTGGTGTGTGTAGTGCACTGAAGCATCACGGCAAAATAAGAACTATCACATAAATATTCTCTGAGGATGAACAGATTGTCGTAATATGTGACGTATGAAGAATAAACACTCTGCTCAGTGCCAGAGGTTGGCTGCGCGGCTGAAAATCCTTCACTCTGCTTTATGGTGTTTTGTTCTGCGGGATAATTCTTCCGACATATTGTCATCATTTCTGAAACTTGTCAGCTCATGTGTATTTATCGTGCATCAGCCCGGAGCCGTTACCAGTACCATTATCTGAAAAACAGGAAGCAGGAAAAAAAAAAAAAAAAAAAAAAAAAAAAAATGGAGTGATGTCCTTAAAGGGGTTTATTTGTCCTGAAAAGTTAAGGCAGCTCTGGCTTTTTCGACATTTCATTTTCATGCTGTTATTTATGGCCGCTAGTTATTTCAATGCCAGCAGAAAGCTTACAATGACAGAATAAATGTCTGCAACCCTGTCTGCTGAATCAGCAGCGAAGGGTATTTCAACTTTTAATGTCAGCAAACAAAACATTCCACAGAGGCTGGACATATTTCACGGCAGATTCTTTGCTTCTTTGTAAAATTTTTTGGCAAAACACTAATTTCTCTCCCATGTCATGATGTCCCTTTCACTACGATGCGTATTGAGTATTGAGTATAAAAAGTGGAAAAACTAAAACATTGGCCTTACAATTCTAATTTTACGTTGGGTTTCAGGATGTAGTTTGTTCACACTAAACATGACAAAGTACAGTCAAAGAAGTCATAATGCATATTTGAATGGGCCGCTGATGGACACTTTCGCCCCACAATGCAATGCACAACAGAAATGGCAGAAAAACAGCACTGCCCGTCATTATGGCAAAATTACATCGGCAGACGGCAGATGACGAAAAGTTGCCATGTTAATTTGGCGGGATATAATTCTGTTTTGGGAGATGCAATAGCATTTTAACAATTTGCACAAAGATCCAGCTCTGATCGTTTTATATGCTGATAAGACAGGCAGGCATGTAGATGCATGTGGGTTCAACCCATTTTGCAGAAATGCAAAGTACTGGGAGAATTCCATCAGCCAATTCAAAAACTGAGGATGGATGAAAAGAAATTCAGGGGATGTTTCAGAATCGACAACTTGGTTTGATCACTTGCTTGGTTTAATTTGTCATAATTCATAATAATTAATAATTTAATTTAATAATACAAAACTGGGTGATTCTGCGCCAAAAGAATGAGTCTCTTGCTGTCCATCTTTGACCCAAGAATAAATGAACATCCGGCGTTGCTGCAGCTGCGGTGAGAAGAAAAAGTTGGGATATTTGAACTTTTGAGAGCACGTTCCATCTGGAAACGCAGCATACAACTCTCACATCAGCAAGTTTTCTGTTGTCCTCTCATGTGAATCCAGTATTATTTGAAATGAACAGTAGTCTTTCAAAACTGCTGACATGTTGTCGTCCGCCAAACACATACACGTCCTATAATACTTGTTGTTCCAAAATGATAAAATGAATTGATTTCTTGCATAACTGCTGCCTTCACACTTACTCTGAAGATAACTACAAACTCGTTGCTGTGGAAATCTGTGCTTTGGTACTGGCACCAGCACTGTGTCTGTGGAAAAGCATTCTTAAATTCCACTGGAATCTCTAGTGAATTCTTCACAAATTCACTTTGTGAATTCAGAAACTGCTGCATCATTTTAGCCCTGTAAAGCCCAAAAGAAATAATTATCAGAAAAATCTAATATTTTGCAGTTTATGTCTTTATTGAACCCTGTAACAAATTAAAAAAAAAAAAAAATCTAAAAATTTTACTTGCATAAATGCTTTTTTTTAAATCATATTTGATTAATTCGGCACTTATGTAGCTCAACAAGGTTTTTTAAGAAACAAAAAATATACATTTTCTCTGAATCTTGTTCTTATACAAGTGCTATATTTAAATTGGAATATTTTTTTTCAAACAGAAATCTGTTTTTTTAAATGTTTTTATATCACTAAATTTTTTCCTTTTTCATTTCATTTCATTTTTGCTACCTGCTGCAGAGACTCCTCAAGTCTGGTCAACATTTTGACTGTGTTGTATTGCTTTTCCTATTGCTCAAGTCTTGAATAATTCTGAGTCTAGTTTGCACTGTGGTAGATATAAAAACAGTCATCATGTCACTTGAATCACCATAAAAAAGTAGCCTTAGTACATCCTCATCAGATCATTTTATAACCATCTAAAAATGCATACCACAATTGAATTATTGTATGCTGTCAACATAACAGAGTATGATAGCAATTCTCTGCTTTAGCATCTTGGCTATCATACTTTACATATCTCAGATGTCAGCTTATTGACCCTGACAGCAATATGAGCAGCAGAAGCAGGTGTGTTTTGTGATATTAACTTTTAAAATAATATGAATGGAATTAGCGTATTTTTTTCACTTTTTTTTCACTTTCATTTTTTTCAGGTATGACGGGGAAAATATCTTGCCAATATTTCAGAGCAATTTGACAGAATGTGCTCACAGTGTGGAATACAGATGATGGCTATCTCTGCTGCTGAATGTGATGGATTGAAGACTATTGTTATTTGACTGACATTTCATCTTTCTCTGCAGCTCCATTCACCGCCTCTGCCACCATCACAGAGAGCCTTGGTGGCTCTTACCGCTCAAACATATGGAGATTAACATATCCTTTCAGAATCTGTGTTGCATTTGCATCAATGGAAAACATCTTTCCACATTCAGGAGTTTTCCACCCTCTTTCTGTTGCCATCTCTGTGAAATTTTCACGGAATTCATTGGAGAAATTGGTTTACAGACCAGGGAAGAACAGATTTTGAGTTTAATTTCTGTAACTAGCAAGTCTTTAGTCAAAATCAGGAAATCCATTTCAAGGTGCATACCAGGATTTTTGCATGTTTTTGTCCAATATATATACTACCTGCATGTATGTTACATTACTGCCTACTATTTTCCAAAGCAAAATACTGGAGCAGTAAATTTTAGAATTTTTTTTCCTGCCTTCCAGGTTGCTGTTGGTTTAAGTTAATTCCAGTAAGCAATTAATACCAATTTGCAGAGACCTGAAACATGCTTGTGATACGTAATCCATCAGAGCAATCATGACATCTATTCAGTTTTTTTGTCTAAGTAACTTAATTTAACCTGTTATATATGTATACATTTGTACAATGTGCAGTATGTCTCCTCCATGGAATATAGTCCCAGGAGAACATCTCATTTTGAAATATTAGGGAATTTAGCAAAATAACACAAAATCTTAAATAAATAAATAAATAAATAAATAAATAAATAATAAAAATTCTAAAATGTACTGCTCCAGTAGTAGGTTTTGTAATATAATGTCTATGCTGGTAGCATTTATTAGTCTTAAACATGCAAAATCACAGGTACAGTCCTTTAACTTGCGTGTAATAGCAAGTTGGGGATTCGTTGTAAAGTGATTCTTCATCCTGAGTCATGATAAACCGGTCTGCATTTTTCAGGAGCAAAGCAAGAAAGGGTAATTATGTGATATTATAAACTTACAGGAACCTGGATCAAATATTAAATCTTTCCTCTTCTGTGCAAATCCCTAATGACCGACCAGAATCTACGTCTTTGCAGGATAAGGTGTAGATGCTGTGCTGCTGCAAATCAGAGCTCCTTCAACACCTGTCAACTTGTTATTTAGCTTGAGTAAATTTTGCCTTTTTCCCAGAGATCCAGACTGTAGCAGTAGCAGCAGCCATGTGATCTGGATCCCAAAAGAAACGGGCGTAACAGGCAAATCTGTTCCATCACAGGGACGTAAGATTTATTTTTTGTGTCAGTGTGAAGGAGTTTGTGTGAGCTATAAGGGATTGGGTTGGTGCAATTTCAGCACAGGGTGACTGTCAAAATATGATATACAGTATACCATGAAAAGCCAAGGTCACACACACACACACACACACACACACACACACACACACCTGAGGAGCAGATATGATGTTGGAAAGCCTCTTCACCTCTCTCACTGTGAGAGATAACATCGTTGGTGCTGCATGGAAAAGGCTCTTTGGTCACGAAGGTTAAAAGATTCAAAAGATTTAATCTGCAGTTTGTGTTGATTCATTTTGCAAAGGTTAAAACTGAAACTGCTGTTTTTTTTAAATCTTATTTTTAACCTATTCTTTGGATAGCTTGATTTTTTTTTTTTTTTNTTTTTTTTTTTTTTTTCATGGGTTAGCAATCATGGCTGAGGATTTCCCATTAAACACACACCTAACACACAGACAGAGAGCCTCATATTTTTGAAAGTACACATTTTACACACAGTGTAGTACAATGATTAAATACTCTGTCCACTTGGGGAAAATTTGATCCATTGTTGGCACGGGAACACCTTAAAATCTGCTTCCTGTGTAAACAAAGGCTGAGACAACCGAGGACAATTTCACCAAAACTATTATGGCAGCATGAGTGTGTGTGTGTGTATTTGTAAAACTGGACGTTGTGGGGACAGAACTTTGAATGCAGTCTCATCCTGGGGACACCAAAATTTATGGGGACAAAAATTGCTGTGTGTGTGTGTGTGTGTGTGTGCGTGTGTGTGTGTGTGTGTGTGTGTATGATCTACTAGATTTCAGTATTTTGTAGACCCCCTCCCCCTGACTCCCCACTCCCCACCCCTGTCCCCTCTCCCGATGACTACTTTCAGATTTAACCTAAATAAAAGTAACCAATAAAGCAAGCATTAGTAGTAAAATGAACTCATGTATTATGGAGATTTTTATGCTTTCAGAGCAATGAAAGAAAGAAAGAAAGATGTGCAAATTAAGTGTGCAAAGTAAGCACTAACATTAGCCTCTAGACAAGTGCAACACAGTTAATGGCATTATAGAAAATTACTATAGAAAAGTACTTTTGAATCTCTGTTTATATTTTTAACATCTTATCAGATGTTTTAAAAGTGAAAAGTGTAAAATATTCCATCAGTTCACACACTCAAGTCATTCCCATTTCGCTGTAATCCTCCATGGAAATACAGAACACATATCAGAATAATGGCTAATAATATTTGAAGGCGATGACAACACAAAATTGAAATTAAAATGCAAACGTAAAGAAATCAAACAGAGAAGAAGAAAATAATATGGTGCCTAAATACAATATTTTCTGTCTCATAACGGCTGTTACATCACATTAATATGTCATCTTCTCAGTCCTGGTAGCTCTGTCAAACTCATTTAGCCTCTCCTTTCTTCTCTGCTCATATCTGGTGCCATTGTTTAAATCAGATATTCCCCTTTATCCTCTTCCTGCTCTTACATTTCTATTCTTTGATTGATTGTCTCTCTCATCATTGCGACATTTATTCTTGGTTTGAGTTTCCAATAAGCTGGGGGTCTGGATTTTCTTTTTACACTGTGGCAGCACCAATTTTCCTCTTCGATGAGATGATGTGAAAGTAATTGCACATTTTCTTCCTTTCAGTGTGATTGTGATGCTTGGTTAGAATATCCAATAGGTAGCAGGAAGAGCTGATTGCCTTCACTCTTTTCAAACAAGTCTCCATTATAAAAAAAAAAAAAAGTTCACCTCATCAGCATCCAGAAAGCCTTAATTTCTGAACTGACCAATGACATCTTGAATGCCAGTGACAGAGAGTAAAAGGAAAAAGGAAGAGCAAAATAGCTTTAAAGACTTCAAACTTGTTGAGTTCAGTAATCCATCACAGCAAATGCTTTGTTACTTTATTATTATTATTATTATTATTATTATTATTATCATTATTATTACTGTTATATTAGGATAGAGTTCCAATATTCCACCTGGCTCTACCTGACTCTTAACTCTTTGGATTTGTTTATTTCCTTTCTTCAATTCTGGATCCAGGTTTGTGATCTACTTTAACTGCAATCCATCAATTTCAGCATTAAAGCTTTAAAGGACCATACCAGCCAGTTTGCATGTTTAAAGGATGATACCACCCATTTTTGCATGTTTGAGCCCAATATATTCAATTTTCATACACATAAGGTTACTGACAATCATTTCCTAAAGCATACTGGAACGGTGAATTAAAAAACAAATTTCCAGACTGCCATTGGTTTCAGTTCATTCTGGTACGCTATTACAATCATCTTGTTGATACTTGAAACGTTCTTGGGATAGGTAATCCATCATCTCAAACAAGACATGTATTCAGGTTTTTTCGAAGTTTCATAATTTCAGTGTTTAAATGCAATAAAAAGCACAGAGTGAATATGTCTCTACCCGGGAATATAGTCCCAAAAGAAGAGTGTTTAACGAAAAATTTTAACAACTGTGACTTCATAATTTTGCGCAACTATTAACAGGCGAAACATTGATTTATAAGGTGGATTGCTTGAATATTTGATTTTGAAAGATTAAGAGATTTTGCAAAATATCAAGAAATCTAAAATATGGTTTTATTCTTTGGGAAATGCTTGTCAATAACCTCACACATATGAAAAATGAATACAGTATATTGGGTTCAAACATGCAAAATGGTGGCATGGTGCTTTAAGCTCAATATGTACAACCATGTACAATAACAGGTTACATTACTGACAACCAATTTCCAAATCCCTTAATCTTTCAAAATCAAATGTTCAGGTTTTATGTCTCTGCAAGTTGATTTTATAGCGAACTTTAATGAACTGAAACCATGGCAGTCTGAAAAGTAGGAAAAACAATTCTAATATTTATCACTCCAGCAGTATTTTGTGCGAAATAACATAATGTCGGAAAGTTTTGACCCCTCAAATGTAAAGATCAAAGTCCCATACTGTCTGCAGCAGTGAAACTTTACTGATGTTAGCTAGCAAAGTTTAATGCAGGAAAAGTGCAAATCAGTGGTCAGAGTCTGATTCTTCCTGAGTGTCCTTGATGGTCCTCTGCCTGCTGGTTTATATGCACAGTAAACAAACATCATCATATTGGTACTGTGGATGTAAAATAGTTTTATGAATTAGCATTCAGTGTGTACTCTTCAGATTAATTAGTGTAATCCTATTGTCATTGTATTAATGTGAACACTCACCTTTATGGCCCAGTTCTGGGACCTGCCCAACATTAAGAGGATGTGTGTGTGTATGTGTGTGTGCATGTGGAGTGTTAACTCAGTCAGTCCTTTTGTGACGCAGACGTGTCTCCTCTGACTCATAACTACTACTACCAGAGTCTATAGGGAAGCAGACAAAGGGCCGTTAGGCATCTGAATGTAAATGAAGATGAAGATAGAAAGGAGATTTGTGCATGTGTGCGTGTGTGTGTGAGAGTGACGTTGAGACAGAGAGCTAGGGAGAGAAATTTGTCCCACGTGCAGCCGTTTTCCTCTGCAGGGAGAGAAAGGAGAGGAAAGGCAAAGCCGGTGGGATTCGCACTGAGCTCAGCCGGTCGTGACACACTCAGCATGAAATTTATTACACTGAATACCGTCATGCAAATGAAGGACGGGTCAAGCTGGACTCTTGGCATCGTACAATTGAGACTGTGCTCTCGGGAGACGTGACTTCACATTTCCAGCGGGTCTACTCTGGGGATAATTTGTTGAAGTGTGTGTTAGGAGAAGGGTGACCACTTTTCGCCTCACTTTGTCCTCCAAGTCCTTAATAGATGTGCACTTTGTGAATTCTTTCTTAACCTTGATATGGTCATTACTTCTGACAATCACATTTAATTCTCTCTCTCTCTCTCTCTCTCTCTGTCTCTCTCTCTCTCTCTTTAAATATACACCTACTTGCTTATCTGTGCATTAAAAGAGTTATTTTGCAGCATTGCAGCGACTGTCAACTTTCCTGATCATCTTCATTATGGGTTTTTGGATGCATCAAGCAAATGTAACTCAGAGTCAATGCCAAAATCAACTCCATATTCAGATTTTGGACTCACCTGAAGACATCTGAGCCAGCATCACTAGCTATATATGTGCACATGATGGGTGCTATGTGTAATCTGTGTTCATTCAAGGCATTGGTTATGCATATCCTCATAAAATAATACTACATATTCACAAAGATGCAATAGCTACACAAATCATGGCAGGCAGTAATGTTCAACTTCTGTCAAGCAATATCAGCTTTGCATTGAAGTGACAAGCAGAAAAATGGTTGAAAGTTTCAGGGAGAAAAGTTGCTTGAGCATGTCAGAAACCTCACTTATTTCTGTTGTCATACGTCTTTTACTTTTAAGTAAAAGTAAAATCCTGATCTTGATTAATGCCATCTTTGCAAACTGCAAAATCCTCAAAGTTGAGCTATGTACTTTCCCAAAAATATAGAAAAGGTGTGTTTGAAGATTATGATCATTTCCCCTCATGTCCACTCAGCAGAGAGCTGTAATAAATCATGTGAACTTTTTACATATTATTCTTTGTTCCTGTGAATTCCCTGGAGACGTTAGTTTTTATGAAATTTATCTTGCAGACACTGAATATGAGCAAGTGCACTATCAGCAGGGACTTATCAGGATGACAGGCTGTTGAATATGTTGCACTTATTGAAGTGCAGGAACTTTTCTTTGTGGACATACATTGCTTGTGAATGTGCAGCAAACTTCAGGCAGCGTGGCTTGAATGCATTTCAGCCCTCAGAGAATGAATTTGTTGCATTCAGCTTCAGGTTCTGGATGGAGAGAGCAACAGTGACGGTGATAGAATGGTTTTAAGTCATGCCCCTTGTTGAAAGCAGAAATGCTTTGTGGTTGCAATGCATTCTGGTCTATTGAGGTTGGATTTGGTGGAGGAATTGGTAACTCTGCTACCATAATTAAATATAAAATCATATATATCCATGTGATGCAGAGTGCAGGTGGCTGGTTGTCACAAATTTGCAATTCATTATCTGTCCAGCAGCTGTCACCCCTGAGTTTCTTCGTCTGACTCTTCACCTAATTTACCTGATTTTCCCTCCACTTCTTGGTCACCTGATCACCACACCTGCTCCCTGTTGCCTCATCAGCCTGTGTCTACTTATACCAGCCATTTTCCTTTTGTATTGCTTCTTAGCTGCATGTATTGCCATTCCTTTTATCTGCATCTGACCCTGTTAGCTTGTTTGTTCCTGCTGGTTTTCGAATCCTGAGGGTCTGTTGTTTGGTTCTGTGAATTTTTGCTTCAGCCACTTTGGATTTGTTAGCCTGTTACCCTGTCTGATTGTTTTGTATGCTGGCCTCAGGCTGTTCTCTGGATTTTTGATTACCTGCCTCTGCCCTTTATTGGTTTCTTTGCCTTTTGTCCTGCTTGCCTGTTTTCTGGAACTGTAAAATTATGCTTTCCATCTACATTTGCCATTTCTGTGTTTTTTTTTTTTTTTTTTTTTNTTTTTTTTTTTTTTTTTTTGCCACCTTATCAATTAAAGACTGTTTATTCACATTTACCTGTCTGAGCCTGCAATTGAGTCCCCACTATAGCTACTCCTAACAGACTTTATTAAGAGCAACTTAACACCAAATCCACTTTTTTGAGTTATTAAGCTATATGTGAAGCCATTCAATAAGTCTATCAATTAATTCTGGTGTTAATCTGAAGTGTTTATTGTAAAGGCTGTGCTTTGCTTTTTTTCCCCACCAAAAATCACAGTGTAGCTACCCTCCAGATCTCAAAATAAGGCAAGATAATTTGTGATGTTGCCGCGTACTGCTCGGCTCCAGGGTACACGTATATATCACTGCTGCTTCAATTTGGGCCACGCCTTTCTATCAAGGTATATATGAGAGGTTTATATGGCCAAGTCCCTTTTATTCAGAGTTTGGATGCATTTTGAATATGTGAAGGAGGCACTGGTCAAGCTAAAATGGGGTTTAATTTGCTTTTTAAAAAAATTTTTTGGGACAGTCAATGGGGTGTCCAGGGCTGGCCCAAGGAAATTTTTTTTTTACTACTTATTTACTTTTTACTTTAGAGATGTTTTTGCACATTCTAGCTATTTTAAATAGGTTCTGAATTTGTGTGACACACAAAAGGATGAAAAAGTGGTCAGTTTACTAAATGCCTTATAAAACAGCCAAAATAAAATGTAAATTAAACACATTTCAAACTATAATTTCTAATAATATACAAAAGGGGCGTGACTATCCCACTCTGCAGTATTAACCTTACATCCCAGAATTCCCCAAATCCACTCCATAAATATTTGCTAAATCTCCTATGAGCCTAATCTTGACTAAAACATAATGTCAAACCATAANACTCCATAAATATTTGCTAAATCTCCTATGAGCCTAATCTTGACTAAAACATAATGTCAAACCATAAATTCATAAATTCCATGCTATATAAGTTCTGTGCTGAATAATAGTGCATTTTATATCACATGTTAGTGAATTGTCTATGCACATTGAGCTCTATATATACTGTGCTGATGCTTCAACTTACAATAAAGTTGTAACTCAAGAAATTAATACATAAATTGTGTTATGTTTCTGGAGCTCTAGAACTTATTCACCGCTAAGGAGAGTTCACTTTAGTTTCACCCTTGACTTGGGGGGGCCCCTTAGCTGCCATGGGGCCCTAGGCGACCGCCTAGTTCACCTCTGCCACGGGCCAGCCCTGGGGGTGCCATTTAATATCTTAAACTGACTCTGTGTGACTGTACTAAGTTTACATTCAGATATCAACCCAATAAGACAGAGACATGATTACAGGGGGAATTTTATTATTATTATTATTATTATTATCATTATTATTATTATTATTATTATTGCTTCTGCAAAGCCTCTCTGGACTGATAGAAGTGATGGAACTAATCGGTTGTCAGTTGTTAATAGCAGGTTACTGTTGTTGGTTATAGATGTGCAGGGTGGGATCCTGTTTCACATATCTAATTAAAATGACACAGAAAAAGGAGGTGTTGAATCATGTTTTTTCTTTGTGTAGATAAAGCTGTTTTGTTAGTGAAACCCGTATAGCTTTACCACTCATTCCCGCTGTGTTTTGACAGCTGAATGAGAAAAGGATGACAATTTCCAGCCAATTTATTTTGAAATTCTCTCTTCATGACATGGATTTATCCACTTTGCAGCTGCATCTACAATAGCAGACACTATGTTATGACATGGCATGACCTAGATGTTGCAGTAGATTATAGCTTTACTTCTGTATACAGACTCTAAAACAGAATCAGAATATGAACTAGATAGCACTCTGAGAAAGTTGCACAATCCTTTTAATCTTTACTTGGACATTTTTTAATCTGCATCTGGATCAAAACACGCACAGTCATAGTCACACTGATTAGCTCGTGGCAAAATTTTTTTTTGGAAGAATACCTAAATCCTGTCAGGGAATGTTATGGTGTTACAGAGGGATAAATTGTGGAAAATATACAGTTTTTGGACCAATGCCATCAAATTGTGCAGGAATGGTCAGTGTTGCTGGTGTTTAACTTATGATTAACAATTATGGAAATTTGGTGACTAATAACAGAAAAGTGGTATGAGATATCAAAAAACAAACTTGCAGGGTCACGTATACCAAAGTAGTTATCTGCAATTAGACAAGGTTCTTTTGCTGCATGTTTGTTCTCCACAGATTGCCTGTAGAGATCGCTGCCATGGTGAGGAGATTCTGTCCTGGACACTACAGCATCTCTCTTCTTCTGCCAATTTATGATTTATTCATGTACTTCTCCCTGTGGAAAGATCTATGATCCTTTGACACTGGTCTTAATTCAGTTGCACTGACTGGTTAATGCATTGGTTTTAAAGGACCATACTGGCCATTTTGCGCGTTTAAGCCTAATAAATACTATCCACATATGCAGGATGTTATTGACAACCATTTTAACCATAACCTAAAAGCCATATTTTAGTTTTCCTGTTAGTTTGCCAGATCCCCTAATATTTCATAATCAAATGTTAAGGTGACACACCCATCTTAAAAATTCAATGTTTTAGCTGCTGACGTGCAACTAGAAGGGACGGATGTTTTTAATTTCTCAGTAAAAGCCATTTTATCCTGGGACTATATTCCCTGGCGGATTCATGCAAACATACTATTTGAAAAATGGTTGTCAGTAATGTGACATGCATGTCAGTTGTATTTATTGGGCTCATACATGAAAAAACAAAACAAAACAAAACAAAACAAAAAACTAAACAAAACAAAACAGTGGTATACTTCTTTAAGTCATGTAGCTTAACTCAGTGGAACATTTTTGTTGCAACAACTATAATGTCATTGATGAAAATCAAATGCAGTATGTTTAACTAGATATGTTGTATAAAAACTCAGTCAGGTCAGCTGGATTCAAATTTTTAATTCTGAAATGTTTCACCATTCATCCAAATGGCTTTGTCAGTCAGAAATGAATGAACAGANTTTTAATTCTGAAATGTTTCACCATTCATCCAAATGGCTTTGTCAGTCAGAAATGAATGAACAGAAGTTAAACCTCTGGTACTGGAGGTGAAATGTTTCAGAATTAAAAACTTGAATCCAGTTGACCTGACTGATTTTTATACAACATATCTACCGCCTGGATGACTGAGAATCTTCATCAAAACATGTTAAACTACGTAACGAGGTATTACCCCTTATTCTTATATACTCGCACACTATATGTACATGCAGGACCAATGTAATACTCAAAGGAAATGAAGAAGTGGATCTCTGAGCCGTGTGGAGCAGAGATACAATTCGTTAGACATTATTACAGGCCAGGCGAGTGTTGCAAAGATATGCAAAATATCACTTAGAAAAAAAAAAAATGGAC
This sequence comes from Lucifuga dentata, assembly GCA_014773175.1. Classification (NCBI taxonomy): domain Eukaryota; kingdom Metazoa; phylum Chordata; class Actinopteri; order Ophidiiformes; family Bythitidae; genus Lucifuga; species Lucifuga dentata. The sequence goes on along the minus strand of VXCM01003143.1, from coordinate 51,996 downwards.
AGACTAGACAGCAACCAAACAAATAGTTCTGGGTTTCCAGACAGTTTCCATGGTGGGCGGTGGATGGATTGAGGATGGGTTGAACAGGCTGACAGCTTCTGGGAAGAAGTTGATTATGGTCCTGCGCCATCTCCCAGGAGGAAGTTTCTTCAACTCAGGGGCTCGGGTGACAGAAAACCTGGACATTGCCGGCTTCATGCAGCTCCTTCATGGTGGCCATTTGACAGCTATTCACCCACTCAGTGGTGCAGACAACAAAATGCAGCGCAGATTTGACATGTACCATAAGGAGGCAGAGAATCAGGATTTTGATTGAAGGTGCAGCTGTTTTAAGTGATGTCCGTAGGAGTTGAACTCACATCGGTTGACAGTTTTAAATCCTGCTGATTCAGCAAGAGGATTCTCTGCTGTTTTTTTTTTTTTTTTTTTTTTTTTTCTTTGACTAGAAAGCAAATATTCTTATGCTGTTACCTCATTAAATGCTTTTGGTGATGTCTGACCCAAGGAACTGGGTCCTGTGTATGCAACAAAACAATACAGCAAAAGGGCTGCCACTTGAGAATCTCAGGATTGGAACTTGCTGTTTCTTTCTGTTTGAATGACAACTAAATTTAAGTTATTAATATTTTCTAACCCCATTAAAGGTTGTTTCCATATTTAATGCTCATAAACAAATGCAATAAAACCAGTGTATATCCATCAAAAATTCCTTCTAAACTGATGGTGTGACAGTCTCGTGACCTCTGTTAACTTTTTAAAGGACCATACTTGTGGTTTTGCATGTTTGAGCTCAATAAATACTACCCCTGTATCACTTCCTTTACTGCCAACCATTTTTCAAAAGGTAGCACTAGATCGGTACATTTTCTAATTGTTTTTCCTATTTTCCAGGCAGGTATTGGTTTATGCCTAGAAAGTAGATAGTATGGACTAAGATGGAATTGGAATACTTTCCTAGTCAGTAATCATTTGGTCCATGAACTAAGCAAACTGTGGCAGGAAAAGCAAAATTTGATTTCAAGACAATGTGGAAAACTGCTTTTTGCTTTATACAAGAGTATGCTAACCTTCAACATGTTCACCTGAAGAACTTGATATGTTACAACCTTGTCAAAGCATCAGTCAGATTTGCTAATCAAAGGTTTAGTTTACTTAGGGTTAAGCATTCACACATTGCCCTCTCTGGTTCTGGATCAATCAACTGATCAATAGATTGCTCTGTAGTTGGTTCAGAAGGAGTGCAGATCATGTTCAGATAACAAACCACCACTACAGAGTTTGTTTGGAACCTGCCGAGACCACATCCTCAAATCAGTCTTGGTGCGGTTGTTTTAATCCACAACCAGGTATAATTTCTGTGTTTAGACCTGCCCAAGACAAAGTGTACAGGGGGGGAAACAAACCTGACCAACCCACGTAGATGTGAAAATACCTTAGCTTCAGGTTTGAGGTTGGAAATGGTTATATTTAGCTACACAGATACAGTAGTTAAGTATAGGTCTTAGCAGTGCAGAGGGAATGGAAGAGGGAAGAGGAGACAAATCCCTGTGGTGCATTGCCCTAACAGATTTTATTTAACAAATTCTATTTTTGCTCTCAGCTGTCAAAGGCTGCGGGATGATTTGGCAACCAGTTAATAGAGAGCTGAGGCTCATCTCACAGTCTATTCGCTTGAACTGTGGAAAATTCGAGAAAAAGTGGTGATGACAGCAGTGCTAATGGAGGCCTGATTCATAATAGGTGAATGGTGATAATGGCTGCCACAGCGTGGGGGCATGTGCTGCTCATCACAGTTTTTCCACTGCAGCAGCATATTGGGTTTGGAAGCAGAGATGAATGAGCAGGGATGGAAACAGGTAACCATGCTGCAGCTTCTGTGTAGTGAAAAATGAAGGATGACACACACATACTAATTTATATTCACACGCAAACACAAACCAAAGTTCCACACACAGAGATAAATGTATATGCATACCTGTGCATGGAGTGACAAGCGTGAAAGCCAGCTGTCAGCCTCTAATGGGTTTGAGAGGAATAAACCTTTCTTGCCCCGTATGTCTGCAGCAACTGGCAGAGAGGGAAAAAGTTGAAGATGCTCAGTGTGGGATAAAAGGAGAAAGGGGAGTGGGAGGAATAAAGCAGCAGAGGGTAAGAATGTTGAACAAAAACTGTGATCAATGCTGTCAGAGGAGAAAAAAGGAGGGAGAGGGAACTAAAGGAGTTCAGAAGAAAAGGACCTTTATTGATCCCTGTGGGGAAATTCAGGTGTTGTAGCAGCAAAAGAATAGGCTAAGCTACAGACATAAGATACAGCAAGGCACTCCAAAAGAAGACACATAAGATAATGGGGGGGGGGCGTAGGAAGAAGGAAAAAGTGTACTTTGTTCGTTTTGTAGAGGGTCTTTATTGTTATCCAACCAGTCCAATTTGTTGTTGATGTGCTCAACATTAAAGGACAATATTGGTCATTTTGCATGTTTGAGTCCATACAATTGGCATGCATGTTACGTCACTTTCCCAAAACACACTACTGGAGCAGAAAATATTACATTTGTTTTTCCTACCTTCCACACTGCCATTGGTTTCAGTTCATTCCAATACTCTATTCATATCAACTTGTAGAGGCTTGAAACGTGCTTGAGATAAGTAATCCATCACAGTGAACACACTATGACATTTGTTCTCAAAGTAACTTTATTTAATTGGTCCAACAGAAGAAAATGTATGTGTCCACCAGGAAATCTAGTCCCAGGAGAAGACAGCCCCTTTACAGAGAAATTAAAAACAAGTATCCCTTCTATATTAGAACATAGTGTTAGCAGGTGAAAAAATTGTATTTTAAGGTGGTGTATCGTGAATATTTGATTTTGCCAAATCCCTTAATCCAGGATTATTCGAATATAAATCTTGGGTTATTCAAATACAAAGGTCCAGAAAAGCTTTTTTCAACAAGACAGGTCCTTCAGGTCCTTTTATTAAAGTCAGTCAAGCCTGGGTTGGATTGGGATCCTAATTTTTACAGAGAATTTAAAGTGTCTAGGGGGGGGNCAACTCTCAGTGAGTCCAGTGCCGTGTCAATCCATCATTGTCATGGAGATGACGGGACACTGAAGGTGACTGGACCAAACTAAAGCAGAGTAGACATTCTCACACAGATAGAGGAGAAGTCGGACATTTGTTTTTTGTTTTTGTTTTTGTTTTTTTCTGATTGTAGCAGAGAATTTGACTTGTTGTGTTGCAGCGACATCTCAGATAATACAGATAATACATATGAAAAGTAGAATTTGCTCAGAGTCCAGAGACAGTTGTGGTTCAATGTGGATCTGGACCAGAGTCCAGACTTTGAAGATGACCGCCCTAATCTTTCAAAATCAAATGTTCACATGACACATCACCTTAAAATACAATGTTTCACCTGACAACCTTCCATTTATGTTTTGGAAAATGGTTGGCAGCAACATAACATTATGTGGGTAATATTTATTGGGCTTTAAACATGCAAAGTCATTGGCATAGTCCTTTAAACTTGATGTGTTTGTGGTCGCACAAGCAAGGGGGAGAGGATGTGAGTACAACAAATAAAAGGCTTATCCTTGCAGCTAATAAATAATCAGGGAAATGTGGAAAACAAGCTGAAGAAATGATGTTTCATCCCTTTTCACCAGTGCTACTTCAGTTATTTTTCCAGGAAGTCAAATACACTTCAGCAACAAAGAAACATAAAACAAATCAAGGACTTTCAGTTTCATTAGACCCCAGGACTGATTGTAGAACTCTCAGCTTCACAAATTACTACATCTGGCAGAGACTCAGCATTTGCATTTCCCAAGGGTCCAATTTTAATAGAAGCTTGTACATTAACAAAAGTACAGCTGTCATCACTTTTGATAAAACTGCCACAGCAAAGCTCTGAGATTTATTGGATAATTTTTCAATCTGAAGGCCAAATTGTAAAACAAAAATATACAGATTATTTCAGAGGTGAATTTAATTTGAGAGTAGTCCATCACTTAAGCTGGAGTCGAGATATTTCATTTGATATATTGAACTTTAAGCAATAATCAGTTTAAGCGATTGATGGGAAAGTGCAGGGCTACATCTCAGTGTGCCGAGATGAAGAAATTATACTAAGATGAAGAGATTAATTATTAATAAATTCAAATGTTGCTGTGCTCTGTGACTGAATGGCAGCCAGGAGTGAAGTTCAGCATGTCTGACAGTGTTAATCCAGGTTAATAGTTTGTATTTGTACTGTAGCTGCCTGTTGGCTGAGGCACAATAAGTTGTATGAGCTGAAATGTCACAGGTTCGATCCTTGCAAATGCGTGCGGCCGTCACTCATCACATTTCCCATTGACTCAGCAAAGGCCTAAAATGATATATGAGAAGGGTCGGCTTTAAATAAGCTTTGTCTTCAGCCTACTCCTTTTTGGTCACAGAGGAAATATGGGATATGTCTTTGTGAAATACGGTAACTAACTGTGATTTCTGTGATTTGTGTGTGTGTGTGTCATGTATTGTACAGTACTGAATGCTGAATGATGAAAAAAAAAATCTAAAATATATCAGGGTTGATTGAAAATTTCTGAGCCTGACATGTAGTAGGAGAAATGAGTTAGGGCTGTATAAAGTAACAAAGTAAAAATTGTGCTGAAATATAATTGCGATACCCCTGAGTTTGATTATACTATGCTAGGTTTAGAACTAATCAATCAACCCTCATGGTAAACAATAATAAGGTGCCCACCAGTGGAGAGCTCTGGTGACAACATGGAAAACCATACAAATTCAGGGTGCAAGGTGCTGATGATATTCCAAAACCTAAAAGTGCACTCAGGTGAGTTCAGCCGCACAACCAAATACAACCATACTCTTTCAGTGTAACCTCCATCTGGAAACAAATCGGATTGTTTACATACAGCCATCTTCGTCAAATCTCCTTTTAAGCCTGAATGTTAAACAATCTATTATTTTCACTACTCCATTCGTCCCTGGCGATGGCAAAATTACAGCTGTGAGGAAATTTGTTGTGACAAAAAGCCTCTGGGTACACAGGCCTATAAGTAATTATCCTTATCTTTCAGCCACATTCACACTGACACATACGCTGTGTAGAAGCATCAGCCACAGTGTAACCATCTCATTAGCCTCAGGTTGCCCTGTTGCCCCGGGCAACCAGATTGGGACCACTGTCAACCACATCTGAACTAATGGTTATTCTTATAATTTGTTTGTTCGATTAATTAGTTCATCATTTAGTGTCACAAAAATAGTGTCAAATGTCATCACATGTTCCCAGAGCTGAAAGTGATATCTGCACATTTACTGTTTTTACTGGTTTCAAGTGTGACCTCATGAGTATTCAAAAAATGTGCAGAAATATAAGTAATTTGTTGGTTACAACATATTTAAAATGTAAAAGACTGCTTAAAATAAAATGTTGTACTGTATTTGCCTCTTAATGTACTGCTGTAAATAAGATTGCTTAATTTTTTTTTATCGATTTTTACAAATTTTCAAATAAATCCCCAAAACCATAAACATACACACATAAACAAAACAAATACAAGACAAAAAAAACAAAAAAAGAGAAAATCATATTGACTGTAGGCATGAGAGGACATTAAACGTGTTTACATATAAAATATAAGAATTCATTTTCTGGTGGCACTAAGGTCAAGAAAGGGGTTCCAGGTTTTCAAAAAAAAAAAAAAAAAAAAAAAAANTGGGTGTGTGTGTGTGTATGTGTGTGTGTGTGTGTGTGTGTGTGTGTGTGGGTGGGTGAATAATGAGTTTTCATGACAAAGGATAAATGTGGAAGCTTTATTCATTTTTCACAGGTTGAGTGCAGAATGTCTGGCTGTGATAACATAACTGTGGTTAAGTACAATGGCTGTGGGACTCTAGCTTGGGCACAGAACAGGAATCTGATGCTGTCCATGCGATGAGCTAGAGACTACCTTTGAAAACTAAAAAAAAAAAAAAANAAAAAAAAAAAAAAAAACCTAACTTGGAACTTTTGAGATCTCTCACGGATATCCTGGCATGATGACGACATGCTAAAGGAGCAATAGTAACAGGTAAGTAAGACAATATCTCATAAACAACTTAAATAAGTATCAGGATCGATTACAGCTTTACACTATGCTGAACTCCCTCACACTATCTGATATAATAATGTTGCACAGGACAACCCAAGCTCTGTCATATAGATGGAAAGACTTACAATCCTGAGGTAAAGTGCAGCAGGTTACAGAGGGGAGTGTCTTTCAATGCAACATTCCTGCAGGTTAGGATGAAAAAGGGTCAAAATGCCTGGGGATAATAAAATCTGACAGAAATACTTGCTCAGTTGAAAAGTCAAAGATGGAATGGGGCTGTCTGAAACTGTTTTGAAATTTATTTAAACCTGAATATTTAGTGTTCTTTGCACAGAAAGTCTCAACAGATACAAAATAAATTGTTTAAAGGATCATACCAGCAGTTGCGCATGTTTGAGCCCAGTATCTACAATCAGCATGTACAGTGGGGTCCAAAAGTCTGAGACCACTGTGAAAATGCTTCTATTTTTCATTCTTTTTTAATTTAATACAAGATTTTTCATTACATATGATAATATCATCTTAACATGGACTCCACACATTTTTGCAAAACCTGATGAGCCAAATTATCCCAGCATGATTTGTCTATGTTCTAAAGAGCTTCTGATTATTTCCAGATTTACATGGAAAACATCACAGATTTCCCATGTGGCCTCAGACTTTTGGACCCCATTACGTTACTGACAACCATTTCCCAAAATATACTACATCAGCGGTAAATTTCAGAATTTGATTTCCTACCTTCCAGCCTTCAGTTGGTTTCAGTTCATTCCAGTACACTGTTAAAATCAACATGTAGAGACTTGAAACGTGCTTGAGATACATAATCCATCACAGTGTATATAGTATATATTATTTATTTATTTATTGCCTAAGTAACTTTAATAAACTGATCCAACATGGATCTGCACGGAAGATGAAGTATTTATCCGCCAGGAAATATAGTCCCAGGAGAAGACGGCTTTTACCAACAAATTAAAATGAGCATGCCTTCTACAATCGTTCAAGTGTTAGAAGGCGAAACATTGAGTTTAAGGTGGGTATATCCCCTGAACATCTGATTTTGAGAGATTAGGGGATTTGAAAAAATAACAGGAAAACTAAAATACTGTTTTATGTGCTGGAGATTGTCAGTAACGTAACATATATATGAGTTTGAGCTCAAACATGCACAATTGCCGATATGATCCTTTAAAGTCAGATTTTGGCCGGTGCAGAATGTGTGTGGCGTGGTTCTGCTTGGCCATTCATGTGAGCTGATTGTGCCATTAGCTTGCAGTGCAGGAGGCCGCAGCTCTCATCCTTTCCGTCCAAGCAAACACTTGTCATTGCTGAGGGCTTTTCAACTGATCTGCCTGCAAACTGATTTAATTAAACCTGTATTGCCAGTCGTGGCCTCACATAATTATCTCAATATTGTCAGAACAACTCAGACAGCTGCTGTCCACTGTTATCAAACCGGTCAAAGCTGGTGGCTCAGATGTACATCCCAACGTGATGAGGGTATTTTTACTGTCAGTGTCAGCTTTCTGTAAGTCTTCTTATATTGTATGTCGGTGAACGCATCAGAAATCCAGCTTCAGTAATTCTGCACTCCTGGTGGGCTCAGTTTCAGCATCTTTAAGGATGGCAGTCATTTTACAAAATGCAGCTTCAAAACAAAATCATATTAGTTTGGAAATTCTAAATCCACATGAGACAAATTCCCGTCAGAGAAAGGAGGAGCAGCAAGATTTTCCTCAACAAGGTAATTTCAAATGTCAGGACCGCTGCCTAATCAGCCAAAACCAGCGCCGCTTCCAAGGGCGATAAGTGCAGCTGTGGAAGAAGCACACAAAAGCCTCAATTATCCTTAGTTAAGCAAAAGTAGCACTGCAATAATACATAAATACTCCAATAAAAAAAAAAAAAAAAAAANAAAAAAAAAAAAAAAAAAAATCTTGAATTCAGATGTTTACTGAAGTAACAGTAGACAAGTTTAACAAGTGAAGTTCAGTCATAAGTATCAAAAGTAAAAAATTATTGTTGTGAAGGATCAGAGTGTGAAATTATTCAGTTTGATATAACAATGGAAACTCTCCAAACATACAAGGAAGGAAGGAAGGAAGGAAGGAAGGAAGGAAGGAAGGAAGGAAGGAAGGAAAGAAAGAAGGAAGGAAAGAAGGAAGAAATTAAAATTAATCAATCTTGGCTATATTTGTCATATTTACATTTTGATTGTTCAGCCTACACCTTTTCAATCATAACTGTGTTTGCCTGACTTGTCTTTTTGTTTTTACTTTTCCTATATGAACTTAATTATGCTTGCTTGTATTTTAAGTGAGCAGATTTAAATGTACATGAGTGAAAGTGTTGAGCATGATCTATATAAATAAACAAATAAAATAAAATAATGTGTATTGTCCCAGCTTAAATAACTAAATATATATACATACAATGATGCTTGTGATATGAGTTTATCTTCTGCCGGATGTAATATCTGAATCTGCAAAGTAACTCAAAACTACAGTAACTGCAGTAAAAGTACTTTTACAAAAGTAAAAGTACAGTCTCCTAAATAGAAATATGCAAGTAAAATACAAGTACAAAATCTATTTGATTTAAATAAACTTAGTTTGTTCCGCCTTTGGACAAACCTCCAGTCTCTAAAGACATTTCAAAGTTATATGACAGCTGTAATTGGAAATGATCAGGTATTTTTTGATAAAGTGTTTGATTTGTGTTTGAATAAAGGTCTGATCTGTGCCTTTGATTCTGTTCCACAACTTTGTCCATGTGAGACGTACACTTTGACAGTGAACCGAGCAGCAGGTTTTCAAACAAACTACCAGTGTGTCTGACTATCAAAGACTGTTTTTACTCCTTTTCTTTTTTGGGTCAAAATGAGAGAAGAAAGATGGAAAGTCAAACTAAAGACAGACGGACAGACAGAAAAGATTGAAAGCAGCACAGAGCAGAGAGCCTTAATATTTCACATCTAATGCATTATTTATACCCTTGGCGAGTCGGCTGCATCCGCCAGAGTGCTCTTGGGTGAATGGAGAGTTTTCGATTTGCCTCTGTGTGTACATGTGTGTTAATGCGTGTGTGTGTGTGCATGTGTGTGTGTGTTTGACGAAGGATTGGATGAAAGATACAGATGAAAGCTGCGGCCTTGAGGCTTTAACTGCGAGATCCATCTGTTAGTGGTGTGAAACTCTGAAGTTATTTTAGCTCTCAGGTAGGCACTGTAGGTGGCCAGCAACCAGAAGTGTGTGTGTGTGTGTGTGTGTGTCTGTGTGTGTGCTGCTTATGGAAGCAAGGGGAAATGGAAATGTAATGCAGATGAGATGTTTTTCGACTTGTCAAATCACTTGCCTGCTGTTATAGTACCACACACACACACACACACACACACACACATAAAAATGCACAAACACAAGTGCTGTATGTCTGCAGTGTTTAGAACTGAGTGGTGTCCAACAATAGTCAAAAATTTGATGCACCATCAAATCTCACATTCTGTCCATGAGTGAACTTAATTTAATTAAATTCGTTTTTACCAAATGCCGCCAAACTGATCGACAGATATAAACTGTAAAAAGCAACTAAACTGACTGAGTCAACAATAATGAGCACATGCAGAAGTTACATTCAGGCTATAGCTCAAAGAGTGACATGTTTTTTGAAAGGCAAACTTCAGCTCAGCGTGTGTGTCTGATATTTTCAACCATTTATTCTTGGCTGCAATCTTTTTGTCTGCAGAATAAAGACCTCATCAAAATGCAGCTAGTCAAAACCATTTACAGTCATTTCTTCAGTGTGTAACAAATGTAGTGATCCAGTAGAAAATGCACCTTTAATGTCAGTTGATTCAAACAAATCAAAGTGTTTCAAAGTGTTGGCTTTCAGGCAATCCCTACATTATCTGTAAAACAGTGCACAAGCTAAACAATAATTCAGAAAGAAAATGATCAGAATGGAAGAATGTTCACTACAAATAAATCTAGAAAAGATGCTAATTAGAGCACATAGCTTCATAAAGGGCAAACAAGCCCAAACAAATTTTTTTTATTGTACTTCTTGCTGCATGCATGAGCAGGCCAGCAGTCTTCAAACATGCAGCCATCTTGCTGTTAGGCAATAGTGCACCATTGTGTCCAGCAGAAGTGGGTGGTAACGCGTTCCATTTACATTTACTTAAGTAATTTTTTTTCACAAAATTGTACTTTACTGAGTATGTTTTTTTGCAGGATACTTTTAACTCATTTGAGTATATTTATGAAGAAAAAAATATACTTTTATTTCGGTACAGTTGGTCGCACTCTTTGCATGTTCAGTTTTTCCCTCACTGTCAGACACTACACCAGTCATCCTCAAAATCTGGTCACCTGTCCGGATCCTGACCGAACCACAACTTTTCTGGACTCTGAGCAAATTATACTTTTCATATGTATTTTTTGTATTATCTGCGAGACATCGCTGTGACACGAGTCAAAATTCTCCGCTGCAAGCAGCAGAGAAAGTGAAACTGAATGTGCGACTGCTCCATTATCTGACATGGCATTGGGCTTATTGAAACTTGACATAAATAAATAATAATAATAAATAAAAGTAAATTCATTAAGCTAACTTAGCTAACTGTCTTGGGGACAGGTAAGAATTGTCATGATTTGTTATGAGGTAAATATTTGATTTATTACTGTCTACTGCTTCTTTATATGATATGATTTAGATTGTATTAGAAGGTACATATGGCTACTTTGCATTTTTTTTCTTCAGACGAGCACTTTATAGCTTGTTGATTATTCAAAAGAATAAGCTTGATCAAAGTTACTCACTACTCAAGTAATCTTTTTAACAGATACTTTCTTACTCTCACTCAAGTAATTATTTTGGTGACTACTCTTACTTATACTTGAGTCACTATTATCATAAAGTAACAATACTTTTACTTAACAGTTTTGGCTGCTCTACCTAACTCTGATAACCAGCCTCATCTTTACACTGATCAATAATCAGCTTCTTCTGCTGGAATCTGAGGTAGATGAGCTGTTAAATATTTCCAATACCAACATGTTGTAAAGAAAACTTTAAAACTCTGTCATCAGCTGTGAAAAGCTGAATCTGATTGGCTGGCAGAAACCTAAAACGCCTCCATGAAGACATCTAAACTGTCAAACTTCTCAAAGGAAATTTCTTGCTCACTACACATATCTGTTTCTTTCTTTCTTTTTTCTTTTTTTTTTTTTTTTTTTNTTTTTTTTTTTTTTTTTTTGCTGCCCATTTATAGAACGCTTCACACCCACACACACACGCACGTACACACGCACACACAGCATAACTGCAGTGTTTCATTTCAGTGACTGCACCACCCTATCCATCACTGGTGGGTCGATCCGCCTCAGGTTCCTTGCATTTATTTCCGTTTACCTCCAGCTGTGAGGGGCGGATTAGAGTGAGATAAGCCCCGCCCCATCTCTCCAATTGGTTCATGCTCCGAGGGGCGGGGCTTGCGTCCCTGTGTCTCCTTCCCAGTTAAGCACAGTCTGAGCGCAGTTTGACTCGCCGGCTGCGCAGCTGGAGGTCTTCTTCTTATCTTCATTTTCATAAATATTAATATTACACTTTAAACGCTTCGGAGGGTTTAAAAAAATGTCGCAGCAACACCCGGCAGCTCAGAGCGCAGAAGCAGACTGACTCCACAGGGCTGAATTTTTAAATTTTGGAGACATTTCTCGAGTGCGTCTTCCTTCGCCAACCTGCCTGTGCGCGTCGGGAGGAGAAAGCTCCATGGAGGGATGTCGCGATGTTGTGCACAAGGAGAACGAAAACTTTGGTATCGACCTGCGTGATCCTGAGCGGGATGACCAACATCGTATGTCTCCTCTACGTGGGCTGGATCACCAACTACGTGGCCAACGGGGGTCCGAAAGTTGCGGAGAGCGGAGAGACGGAGAGAAAGTTGGAGGAGGACAGTAAGGGGGAAACCCTGAGGATTATCGAGAGGCTGGACCGGCTGGAGAGCGTCGTTAACGAGCACATCAAAGGTCAGAACAGCTTGATTTTTTTTTTTTTTTTTTTTTTTTTAATTTATCCCTTTTACTGTTAGTTTGCTTGTTATAAACTCGGGAATTGATGATGAAAGGCAGCACTGGAATGAATGACAGCGCGCAGCATCCCGTTCAGGAATGATGCGTTTGAGGTACAGCAACTCTTGGAATAATACGGATTCCAGTCCAATTTCCCCTTAAATTGCAGCAGCCGGTCACAGTTAAACCCCCGCAGTCTTAAACTCTGTTCGCCATGCTAAAAGAGAATATTTAATGTGAATGATAATGCTCTGAAGACTTCTAAAAATAAATGTGATAATTCTTTCATAAATCTCGGGAGGAAGCTGTTGTAAATTCCAGCACAAGCCCTCATGAAGTAGCAAAATAATGTTATACCTCAGGAGTTGGAACATGAGTTGCGTGTGAGTGCCAGATATTATTTAAATCATTTGGAATGTTATTAGAATTTAAATCAGAGTTTGAGGCACCATAAAGTATGAGGAAGTCCCTTAAGTTATTTTATCATGAGTTCACAGCATCTTTTGTGATCTTATTTACAGTTGTGCACATTTATAGTAAGGATATAAAAGAGTGTTTTATTTTGAGTTTTCCTGCTGTTTAAAGTGACGCCACAATCGAGTCTGCTGACACTTGACACTCAGCGTCCCATTTAAATGAACTATTTGTATTTGCATCATTGGCCCATTTAAGGCTCTCAGACCAACCTAAATTCAGAAATCAGATTAGGCCATTTGTGTAGCATACTGAGCAAGGACAGCTGGAACCGCTCAACTTTCCTGTTTAGTGTCCTCCTGTACTTAAAAGACCATACTGGTGATTTTGTATGTTTAAGACTTGATAACTCTGATAACTATTATTCAATAGTTTCAAAACATAAAACGGTAGTTTATTGTGCTAAATCCCTTATTGTTTCAAAATCAAATGTTCAGTTGGTACACCCACCTTAAAATTTAATATTTCACCTGCTAACACTTATGTCTGAATGGAAAAGGGATGGTCATTTTTTAAATTTCTCATTATAAGCCATCTTCTACTGGGAGTATATTCCCTGGCAGAGACATACATTTTCTTCTGTGTAGCTCCATTTTGGACCTGTTAAATTAACAAAACATAAGAATGACGTTTGGTTCGCTGTGATGGATTATGTATCTCAAGCACATTTCAGCTCTCTAAACATTGATTTTAATAGTGTACTGGATTTGAAAAGCCAATGGCAGTCTGGAAGGTAGGAAAACAATTCTAATATGTATCTCTCCCATAGATTGTTTTGGGGAATCAATCAATCAATCAATCAATTTATTTAAAGTGCAAAATCACCATGCATCATGGTCCCAATACACTTTACAGTAAAGGTAAAAAGTAGGCACATTAAAAAGATCATCAAAGCAAAGTTACAGTAAAAACAAGAACATTAAAAGAGCAAAGTTAAAAGGATGCCTGAAAAAGTAATAATCTAAGGTAGGCTGTAAAATAATGAATAGAGGTGGGTTTTCAACCTTGATTTAAAATTTTCAACTGAGCTTGCTTCTTTAACATGTAGTGGTAGTGTATTCCAGAGATAAGGGGCACGGTAAGCAAATGCTCT
>VXCM01003143.1:0-38222 GCA_014773175.1 Lucifuga dentata | reverse complement strand
TTTTTTGTTAATTGAAGGAAAAACCAGGAGAGCAGCATCGAGAGAACGGAGAGGACGAGCTGGTGTGTATGGTGTAAGTAGCTCAGATAAGTAAGAATGATTGTCAGATAAGTAAGAATGATTGTCAGTATGTTTTCATGTATGCATTTTGGGCTGAAACGTGCAAAACTCACCAGTACAGTCCTTTAAAGATGTATATGACCCAATGTATTCCCACATTTTATTCCCCAAGAAACAAGACAAACACTTTTGTAAATTCTCATCATCAAGTTGGTCTGTGTGAGAACAGATTTGTTCATTGATAAAAACCACATTCCCAGCAGTATTCCCCTGTGATCTATGTTGTAATAATTCTCCCCAGAGCTGGACACAAGTGAGTCATAACATATTCAGAAGTAGGTCAAACTCCTTGGCTACATGAGACCTCACATTATTCACATTAACATGAGCTGAACTTTCATAGGATTTATAGGAAATATGCACTTCAACGCAGCGCTGAGATGATTACCAGTGGAATACTCAATGGTGAATGGTTTCATCGGATAAACTTCATTCCCTGGACAGATAAGAGTGATGATTTATCAAACATCTAGGAGGGAAAAACTGTTGATCCAGGATTAATTTGCTGTTTTGCACTAGTTCGCAGCGGACGATCAGTGTTTCTAATCAGAGAGGCTGAATTAACGCTGTTCAGAGAGAGAAGACGTCCTTTCAGATGCAAAGATACGCAACTGCCGACACTTCCAGGCGCAGATATCCATCACACTTCCAATGCAGACTCTTTATGCAATTAACGGAGAAACATGTTAATTAAACACTCCACTGATAAGACAAGGAGAGATAAGGCATCATGGATTAGAATATGCTGCTTTTGCTGCGTGTGTGTGTGTGTGTTTGTGCAAGTGCAGGACAGAGATCAACAAGTAATACACAAAGTATTTTTAAGATGTGAAAATGTAATTTACTGGATAGACAGCAGTAGCGCCCCGAATGGCATTTCACTTTAAAGGACTATACCAGTGATTTAGCATGTTTAAGTCTAATAAGTACTATCCGCACACATGTTACGTTACTGACAACCAGTTTGCAAAACATAAAACTGTGTTTTAGTTTTCCTGTTATTTTGCCCAATCCCCTAATATTTTAAAATCGAATGTTCAGGTGATACACCCACATTAAAATTCACTGTTTGTAAAGCGACTTGCCTCACTTCAAGCTTATGGTCTGCAGTGGTGGTTCTCAGACTGTGGTATGAGTACCACAGGTGGTACTTGAGACACCCTGTAGTGGTATGGAGATGTCTGGACATTCCTGCAGAGAATCACATCAGTTTAAAACCAGTGGAAATTCTGTTATTGTGGCAAGTTATTCACAAATTAAAGGGGTGTCACTAAGCTTAAAGGACCATACTGGTGATTTTGCATGTTTGAGCCCAATAACTACAGCCCCACTTACACGTTACATTACTGCCAGTCATTTTCCAAAACATAGTACTGGAATGGTACACTTTTGATTTTTTTTTTTTACCTACCTTCCAGACTGCCATTGGTTTCAGTTCATTCCAGTACAATATTAAAATTAACATGAAGAGACTTAAAACATGCATGAGATATGTAATCCATCACAGTGAACCAAACCTCATTCTTACTGTTTGTCAAACTTACTGGCGCAACACAGAACTGCACAAACAAATTAAAAAAAAAAAAAAAAAAAATGTGTATTTCCACCAGGGAATATAGTCCTGGGAGAAGACAATTTTAAAAAAAAGTTCCTTCTACTTTCAGACGTGTTAGCAGGCAAAACATTGAATTTTAAAGTGAGTGTATCATCTGAACATTTGATTTTATGTCTTGGAAAATGTCTGTCAGTAATATAACGTGTGTGTGTGTAGTATTTGCTGGGCTTAACAGGCAAAATCACTGGTGTGGCCCTTCAAGCTTCATTAAACTTCTCAATTTCAGTACAGCACATGTGACTTTTTAGTTATTTTATTATTTTGTTTGTTTTTAGAGTGGGTGGTTTTCTTGTTTCAAAAACTCGGAGAACCGTTGATCCATAGTCAGTACGTGATCCCAGCAATGTTTCATGATGTGGTGCTTTGAATGCTCCTCATCCATTCAAAGCACAGCTGCTCATTTTGCACATATTGCACACATCACAAACGCCGGACCGACAGCGTTCTGAAGTGCTAATAGAATCTGCACTGCTTACAGCGGCAAGTTTAGCTCGGGGAGAGCTTGGCGCCGGCCTCTCCTCCACTCCGCTCGTCCTCAGAGATTCCAGATTACGTCATCAGTCGGGTTGATGTGTTTATGTGTTTATGCTTTTTCATTGACATGAAAACAGCCGACCGCAGCACCACATGCAGGTTTGAATGAGGGGTAAATCGACGTCACGGAGCTGAGATGATAAAAACAGAGACAGACTTTTTCATCGATAGCACTTAGCATGATAATGAATTTACGGCTGACTCCGTGGGCTCAGAATGTTGGAGTCAGGGCTGCACCGATGCTTCCAAAGCAATATTCCCAGAGCAAAAAAATCATTATTCTCCCTGGAGTTGGTTTTGGAGTTTCCTGTTCAGAAAGCCACTTGATGAAATCCTCTAAATTCAAACCGACCTGCCTCAGATTGTATGATCAGGTGTACAAATTGTGTTTTTAGTGTGTTTTTTTTTTTTTTTTTTTTTTTTTTTCATTTAGTTGGCCAAGTGGAAATGAGACGCACTTAGCTCTGCTGAGGGTATCAGGTGGCGCCTCAGGCTGGTGCCGAGTTACGCTGCCGCCTCAGTTCTCGGCTTGAAGAGAGAAGAGGGAGGAAGAGATTTGGGTCATGAAGAATGGACTGAGCCCTGCTTACCATATATATATTCCAATACATTTTGCTTGCATAACAAAACAGGATCTTGTTTTGACTACCAGGCGACCGTGTTTACTGTTATCTGGGCATTTTCGTGGGGTCTGACCCCTCGTTTGTGAAATGTTTTCATCTGTGCGCTGCTTTTCCTTTGCTTATAAAACAAGCTTGAGCCGTGCATATAACATAATTTACTGCATTTGTTTAGAGAAGTTAATTTCCACAGTGCAGGGCTCATTAAGCATGAAATTCCCATAAATACAGAATAACCACAATCACAATTATACAAGGGCA
Organism: Lucifuga dentata; assembly: GCA_014773175.1. Lineage (NCBI taxonomy): Eukaryota > Metazoa > Chordata > Actinopteri > Ophidiiformes > Bythitidae > Lucifuga > Lucifuga dentata. The sequence continues at coordinate 35,072 of VXCM01003143.1, read as the reverse complement.
AAGAGAATCATAATTATTTATACAAAATAGGCTGTTTAAAAGGAACATTGTATGCTTTTTCTTATTTTCTCTAATTTTTTATCATGTAATATAATTGGGAGTATGTATTGAGCATTATTTGAGTTGGAAAACTTAACTTTAAAGGACAATACCACCATTTTGCATGTTTGAGCCTAATATATTCAATTTTCATACACATAACATTACTGACAATCATTTCCCAAAGCATACTACTGGGATGATGAGTTAAAAAAAATGTTTCCTACCTTCCAGACCACCACTGGTTTCAGTTCATTCTGATACACTATTAAAATCAACTTGTTGATACTTGAAATGTTCTTGGGATAGGTAATCCATCATCATGAACAACACGTATATTCAGGTTTTTCTTGAAATTTAGTAATTTTAGCATTTAAGTGCAATAAAAAGTGCAGAGTGAATGTATGTCTCCACTGGGGAGTATAGTACCAAAAGAAGACTTGCGTTTCTCAAGAAATTTAAACAACCGTGACTTCATAAGACTATTAGCAGGCAAAACATCAATTTTTAAGGTGGGTGTATTGCTTGAATATTTGATTTTGAAAGATTAAGAGATTTTGCAAAGTATCAGGAAAGCTGAAATACAGTTTTATCCTTTGGGAAATGGTTGCCAGTAACGTTACATATATGAAAATTGAATATATTAGGCTCAAACATGCAAAATGGGTGGTATGGTCCTTTAAAAGAAATGCATCCAGTAAAAGAAACTGAGATGCTGAACCCCAATTGCTTTATTATTGATTAAACTGTGTTGACGTCAATACGTAACATGTGATAATCCAGTGAGCAAGTGTTTGGCTCAGATCCATGTTTTGCAGTCCCCAGCTGGCCAATCAGAACAGAGTAGGCTTTTTGGAAGGGAGGCCTTCTAGGGACAGTACCTTTTATAGCCTGTTTTCACTCAGCATGCAGAGCGGTGCTGCAGCAAGGGTGCGTAGAAGCATCTATTCAGCCGTGTCATGTTTAGGTGCAGGTTTGAGGCGGCTTCACAGATTTGTCTCCTTGATCTGTGTTCTGTTTCATTTGCTTCTATTCTGGCAAGTGCAAGTCTTATTTTTAGCCATCTCTGTATGAGTCAAAGTAAGTTGATCTGTGCTGACAGCCCGTTCTGAAGAATATGGATGGTGGACTTCTGTGACTTCCTGTATATTTGTGAAAGTGTGTATGTGTGTGTATAAGTTGCATGTCTGGTGTGTCATCAAAGATGCATAATGGTGGTGTGAGATCCAAGGCTGATATCACTTCCTGCCCGTCCTTGCACGAAGGATGGCGTCACTGCAAACCTCCTGAAACTCAATTCAGGCTGCCAAGACACTGAAATGAACCTTAAATATTTAAATATTGGGCGCAGAGATGTTAATCCTACGCGCGTGGTTAATTTTCACTTTCTCTTAGATGCTGAAAGTTCACATAAAGTTGGAATTGTGAGCAAATAAACACTGATGCAGGTTGTGTCGTCATGTCAAAAATGACATTTAAAAATGTGGACTCCTCCTGGGAGACGTCGAGTTTACACATGAAATGAAGAGGGGTGCCGTTCCTGTCAGTGATACCGAGCTCCTCTGCACGTCTGCACGCTCACGTCGCTGAAAATCAAAGGGAAGGTACCAGGGAGGATGTGAATTTCCGATGATGAAACCGCCTCTGTGTTTTCTCTCGTATTTTTTTTTTTTTTTTTTNTTTTTTTTTTTTTTTTTTGTGTCAGATGGAGGAGATGTGACACTCGCAATTCTAGAAGTGTCAGTTTATTCAGATTAAAGCTCGGAATGTCGCACCTTCCCTTCTCCGTGCCGTTTCATCGCCGTGATTCCTGACAGCAGTGTGCACATTACTCACCTCCATCAGTAGAGGTAGGAGAGCTATAGTTAGGGTCCAAACTTAACTTCTTCCTCACCTGCTCATAACTCGTGACCTCAGAAATGACCTGAAAAAAAAAAAAATCGAACACATTTTAAAATACCAATTTGACTTACGCTTGTTTTCAATGCTATGTCAAACACAGAATCAGAGTAAAGGGGAATTTTCTTTCCTTCAGTGGTGCACATGAATCCAGTCTCTTGCTTGGATTGGCAGCGCCAAACCCTTAAAGGACAATGCCAGTGGTTTTGCATGTCTAATCCCAATAAACACTACTCTCATACACGTTATGTCACTGCAAAACATTTTCCAAAAGATAAAATCATATTTTAGTTTTTGTGTTATTTTTGCCAGATCCCTTAATCTGTCAATCAAATGTTCCAGCGATACGCCCACCTTAAAATTCAGTATTTCATCTGCTAACACCTACACAGGATTATAGAAGGTGCAGTCATTTTAATTTCTTGGCCATTTTTTCCTGGGATTATCTTCCCTAGCAGAGAAACATTTATTCCATTTAGCTCAGTGGATTGGTTAAATTAAGTAACTGTGACATTTTTTAATAGATACCTTGTTTTCTATCTCAAGCATGTTTCATGTCTTTACAAGTTGATTTTAGTTGCTATTGGAATTAAATGAAATCAATGGCAAGTCTGGAAGGTAGGGAAAAACAATCCAAAAATGTATCACTGCAGTAGTATATTTTGGAAAATGTTTGGCAGTAATGTAACATGTATGCAGGTTGTATTTATTAGGGTCAAACATGTAAAATCACTAGTATGGGATAGGGGTTTAACATTCTATAACCATCTATGAGCTAACACGTGATTGGTAGAGCTTGTTTGGGTCGGACACAGCCTGAGAAGTTCACTTCAGGGCATAAGAAGTTCATTTCCACAACGCAGCTCTGTGTGAAGCATAGAGTAAATCTTTGTGTAGAGCCAGAGCCATTGTTCTGCTTTGATTTGTTTGGCTTATTGAATGTACGGCAATCAGCAGGAACAAAGTTTGGGCACAAGAAATAACCAGTCAGTTTGTTGCCAGTGTGACTTTTATTAATATATCCACCCAAGACTAATTTTGCATTTTGGGCTTAGTGGATGACCATGGACTTGGAAATTTAATTCTAAGAAAATGAAACAAGTCGATTTTACATTGCAAACGAGCTGAAATGTTCTTACCACACCGGCACTTCACTGGTTTTGGGAAAATAAGACATTTTAGACTCAATAACAGAAAATGACTTGCTATGATGGAGATATTTTAGATCTCAGGTTCTAACTCCTGGGCCTCAGGATGTGCAGCACTCCATATTCTCCATCTCTTCCTGCTCCACTCACACCTGATTAGCTACATTAGGTTCGCAAGCAAGATCGGGAAGGTACCAACTCTTGATCAACTGGCCTGAAACTGAAAAACTATACGTTGCTTCTGTTTTGTTCAATTATTTATATATTTTATTTTACCCCAACATCAAGTTTGATTAGTGTTACCAGAAATGCACTATAATCTAACTTTAAATCTAGAAATCTGTCTGTCTGTCTGTCCATCTGTAGCACCAATAGCTTTAGAACCTGGCACTGTATGAAGCTGAAATTCGGCAGGTATAATGCTCACTGCGAAGTTGTTTGGATGAACAGTTCTAGAACGGAGCTGTACCGGTAAAAAGTAGTCCGCACGGCGGCAGGATATGCTCCAGGCGCAGCAGCATATTGTCCACTCTATGGGCAAGCTGTAGCGCGCACCATAAAGTCTAGCCGGTCTGAACAGGCATGTTTTGGATGGGCACTGTACTAGTAATAAAAAAAAAAAATGCATTTTTTATAATATTATAAACAGAGTTATCTGTTTTTGCAAATGNAGTAATAAAAAAAAAAAATGCATTTTTTATAATATTATAAACAGAGTTATCTGTTTTTGCAAATGGACTCTGTGTTTTGAAATCAAAGTTTTGCCAGTTCCAGCCAGTCTGCACCTGCAACAAAACATTATCAAAAGCTGCCAGAATCATAATTCATCCTTCCTGCTTAACCAAGAACATCTGCTCAAGTTGTTACAAGAAACTTCTCTTACTCATTTGATAGAAGCCTGTCTAGAATTGTTTTGTTGTTTAGTATTCAGAGTCGGTTAAACTCTCAGCAAAGCGTGATAGGTACTAAGAAAACAAATTAAACAAGCTGAATTGCATGCTGTTACTTGTTGCTAATTGTTCTTTCCTCCATCTTCTTGACCCATTTCACAGTTTTAAGTTTGCATGTTCTCCTCGTGTCTGTGTTGGTTTCCTCCCACAGTTCGCAGACACAAGTTTAGGAGAAATGGAAAATCTAAAGTGGCTGTAGTAGGGATTGTGAGTATGCTTGTGCATGTGTGTGTGTATGTGTACATGCGTGTCTATGTATCATTGGTGACCTGTACTAACACTGGTGTACCCTGCCTCTCACCCAATGCATGCTGGGATATGTTTACATAGAGAGTTTGAGCGATTCAATCAAAATGGATTTTTTTTTGCTTTTAATTTTAAAAATTAAACAAATTTTTTCCAAAGCATTCCTGTTTTTAATAGAAATTTTCTTGAAAATTTGTCTTGCACATTTTTTAAAAAGACATTTTGTCACCCAGAGTTAAGCAGAAAGCCACACATTTTTTAGAGTAATTTATTTAGGATTCAAGATTTATTTCTAGAACTTCTTCCCTCCCCATTTTTGATGTTCTTTTTAGTATAAAGAATCTTCTTGAAATAAGTAGAAAATTGGCAGGTTTTTCAGAAATGTCCACATTTTCACAAGCCAAAGTTTGACCTCCTGTCCAGTGAAGGATTTTTTTTTTTCTTTTTCAAAGTTCAGTTCAGGTAACAAATAAAGGACAAATTCAATGAACAGCAACATAAAATACTTCAAACCGCAGAGGTGTACTAAATAATAGATGTAGTCTGTGGAGTTAAATAGGTTAAATATTAAAAATGTACGCTACATATTCTGAGCTTCATTTTTCGCTTTGCGTAGCACGACGATGTTTGACTTGATGAATGCGTTTGAAAGGTGAGAATTGCACACAGGACATGTCATGTTTGAATAACGTTATGCTGAGCTGCATTAGCAGAGAACTGGCCCTTCCTTTTTAAACAGCTCTTCTCTTTATCAGGCCGTGTTTAACACATAATGAGTCTATAAGTGCTGCTACTTTAGTAGGAAATGTAAATGAGGTTCCTGAGAGCCGCTAGCAGGGCTGGTAATTAAAGCACAATAGGTAATATCAACCCTGTCACTTTACACACACGAACGCACACACACATGCACACACTGGAGATTCATAATGGACTTAACCTTCACCACAGAGACTCCCCGCAGGGCTTTGTGGCTATGACCTGACACACGCACACGGAACATGATGCCTCTCCTCCAAATCCCAAATGTAGTAAAGTGCAAGCTGCTAATTCACCCACTCATGCATATGGTTGTCGCATCCCATAAGCAGGAAGTGTGTAAAGAGGACCGCATGTGTGTATGCTGTGTGTCTCTAGGACACACAGGAATGCTAGTTCCTTTTCTTGGATGTGTGTGTGTCATCATTTGCGAGAGAGGGGACACTCTCACGGCAGCAGGCTGTTCACGTTTCACACATGATGACTCCAACATGGAATCTAACACTTCGTGAAGTTGCCACTGTCACTCACCGTCTTCCAAATCCTGTGGTGAGTTTCCCAGAGGCTGCCGGTACGACACTGCAGGGAAACTTTCCTTGATGCTCCCCCCATCTCCAGCCAGACTCTGGAAGACTTGGAAACACGGTGAGCTTCATGAAGTTGTCATCTGGAGCTGCAGGAAGTGCCTGATGCATGTGGGGCGCTTGTCTTGAGGAAGTGGATAGGAACCCAAAGGTGGATCATTGGAAAATAAATATGGATTTTCAATTTTCACCAGAGAAAAGTGGCATGTCAAGTGCACTTATACATTTTTCCCATGCGGCTTGGATAACCGTGCCGTGTTCCACCATGAGCAGGTATAATCAGAGGTGTAATCATTTTCCTGTGATCACGGTGTGTCCCGTGAGTGTGTTTCCATATGACACACGTGTCATTTATCTTGGTGACATGTTAAAGGTTCACACAAGCTACAGTAACCTCCTGTTGAAATCGTTCATGTTCACCATTGCTTTTTGCTAAATTGTAAACCTAGCACTTGGACTTTATTAATTGTACTTTGATAAATATGCTCTAATTTTAGTTTTTTTAAATTAAATGTTTAAATAAGTTTTGACTTTATTTTTAAATGTCTTTTTATGCATTCTTTTTGAAATTGTATTTATATTTCTAATGTATCTGAAAGTGTTTGATGATCTGGTGATGATCTGGAAGTGTTTGACACCTTTGATTAGCTGTAGCAATTGAAACGGATGCTGTAGAACTGTCGAAACAAATAAAACTTACTTAACACGTCTTCAGATGAACATGTGGAAGGTTAGCATGAGATTGTATGTTCTCAGTATGTTGCTCTGTTCTCCTGTTCAGCACATCTACTTCACAAAATGTGAAGCTACATGTGGTTTTCCACATGTTGTGTTGAAGTCACATTCAGCTTCTGCTGCCATAGTTTTCTTGGGATATGGACCAAATGATGACTATGAGTAGGAAAGTATCCCAATTCCGCCTTTGTTCCATGTTATTTAGTTATCCCAGCATGGCAAATCCCTGTTTTGATTTTCTTTTTCCTCCCTCAGACATTTCTGACCAATGAGCATAACTTTTGCTAATATATTTTGGTTGATTGGATTTTTCTTTTTTCTTTGTACAGCGCTGGCCAGAAGTATTGCACCCCCTTGCATTTTTGTGTAAAGTTTTCTTTCTGAGTTAAAATGCCACTCCAAACACAACAAAATTCATTTATTGGTGTTTTACAAGAACAATGGAAAAAGGCCAGAAATTCAGAAAAAATTCAAATGAAATAATGTTTTTCCCTTACACTAGAATTTTTAGTATTTGCAGTGCTGTCTTTCGGCCTCTAAAACAGCAGTTAATCTTCCAGTTGATTCCACCAACTTCCCAGTCACATCACTGGCCTTTAGATTGAACCAGGCTGCACATGTAGTCTTCCCTGTTCCTGGGCCTTTCTAACTTAAGTGCCAATGATGCCCAGATATTTTCTTTAAATCTAGGGGATTTCCTGGTCTGGTAGCAGTGAAGTGATATTTTTTTTTTTCCTTCTAGCCTCTTTCACAGCTTTAGCCCTGTGACATGAGCTCCGTCATCTTGGAAATGGCACATTTCTTCAGGAAACTGACTGTGCACAGTTGGTATCATCTCATTCTCCAGGGTTCCCAAGTACCATTTGGTGTTCATGGCTGTGCCTTTTGGCAGGATTTTTAGGACTCCAATTCCTCTTCCAGAAAAACATCCCCAAACATGAACTGATGTTTCACAGTAGGCACTGTTTATTCCATTTCACATCTTTCACCATCCCACCTCCGAACTCTGATACTTCCTTGGTTCCCAAAGCAGCTGAAGGGAGACTCGTCTGAGAAAATTACTTTACCCCATTCAGCAGCAGTCCATTTCTTGTATTTTCTGCAGAAAATCAGTCTATCCGAGATGTTCTTTTTACTCCAAAGTGGTTTCTTTGCTGGACACCTTGATTTCAGTCCGTAGGAGAGTAATTTGCATCTGTCTGTATGTGCGGACATCTGCACACCTGACAACTGCCGTCTGAGAGTCTGACTACTGTGACCACTCTGTCTTAAAGGCACAGTCTTATTAGATTCTGTCAGAACACTCAGCGCTGCATTTCGGGCAGCCAGCACGCAGATGGTTAAAAGGTGCCTTCTGATTTGTATTTCTTTATTATCCTTGACACTGTAGTGTGACATCCACAGCCTTTCCTAGCAATTTCCTTATTACTGTAACCATTTTCATGAAGAGCAATGATCTGTGCTCTTTCTTCAGAGGTAAATTCTCTAGTTTTTGGCATGTTGAAGTTCTTTGAGAATATTCAGCTATTCTTTAGACTTAAATTTGGATTTAAGAGTAGGTAATATGACTACAATATTACTACGGTTCAGTGAAAACTATTTGCTGTGACCTTACCTCAAAGAATATGTTTTACTGTTTGATCTCTACTAATAATTCTTCATCAAATCTTAACAATATGTCAAAAGCGCCCTCCCACTTAAGACTATTCAGAACTTATGAATTTTTTCAGTTGTATTTACTCTAATACATTAAAAAACATAAATTTTGCTGTGTTTGGAGTGGTATTTTAACTCAGAATGAAACGTTTATACAAAAATGCAGGGGGGTGGCAATACTTTTGGCCAGTGCTATAAAAACAAACCAAACCAAGCAGCAAATGTAACATTATAACAATTTAGTCCCTGATTCAGACAAGAGCAAATGGACCACATGCCTGAAAACACCCTTATACCCTAACAGTGGATCGGACTGAGCTGGAGTAGACTCCCTATCAGCTCCTCCATGTGTTGCATCATTATTGCTGCAGGAGAAAATGTGCTTTTTGAGATTGAGATGCAGAGCGTGACCTGAAGTGCAAAAATGGAGGAGAAACGTTTCTTGTTATTTGGTGGTGCATCAAGCTGCCATCAGCGTTGGTGCTCTCTCTCTATTTGGGTCTCTTCAGGCTGACTGTATTTTGGGTCGGGTCCAAACGTTGAACCCAGGAAAACCTCTACTTAATTTGGTTTTTTTTTTCATTCGCTCCTGTCCCTTATTGTGACATAGTTACCATATTTCCACTCTGACTTCTATCATCTGAGATTTACTTTTCGGTCCCCAGACTGCAGATGTGCCTTCAGTGCGGCTGCCCTGCAGCTAAATAGCAGCTTCCAGCTCTAGGGAAAAACCATCACACATGTTCTCGCTCTCTCTCTCCACACTGGAATGAAGTTGTCACCAAGAGTCAGGGCAAATGCAGGGCAGCCTTCATGCCAAATATGGCTATTTTTCTGCTGATGTTCAATGTTATCCAAGTCATAGAAACTCAGAGAACTGGACCCCTGAAGTTCATCTCCAACCCCTTCTTGAGCTTATAGCACGATGAGAATTATTTTAATTTATATTAACAGCGTTTCACTTGTGTTAAAGGACCACACCAGTGGGTTTGCATGTTTCAGCCCAATAAATATAACCTGCATACATGTTACATTGCTGTCAGTCACTTTCCAAAACATACTACTGGAACGGTAAATATTGGAATTGTTTTCCCTAACTTCCAGTCTTCCAGTTCATTCCAGTACGCTATTTAAAAAAAAAAAAAAAAAAAAAAACTTGTAAAGACTTGATAAGTGTTTGAGATATTCAAAGAATTCATCACAGCGAACATGACTTCTTTTACATTTTTTGTTGAAGTAGTGTAATTTTTAGTGTTTCAACACAGATTCAACATGGAGCTACACAGAAGAAAATATATTGTCTGCCAGGGAATATAGACCCAGGAGAAGACTGGTTTTAGTGAAAAATTAAAATGACCGTGCCTTCTACATGATGAAAGAATATGTCAAAATAACATGAAAATTGAAATACGGGTTTATGTTTTGGAAAATGGTTGTCAGTAACGTGTATGCGGGTAGAATTTATTAGGCTCAAACACGTGAAATCACCAGGATGGCCCTTTAAAAGAAAGACAGTTTTAAATTCATTACTTTAATGGCTTGTATAGCATGTAATAATACACTTGTCATATAAACGTGCAGGGGTTTGTGCTGTAATGTAATGATGAGGGTTTACTTCTGTTTGTGTCTCATATGAGCACACACACAAGGACACACTCATACGTCATGAGCGCGGGCCGCCATTGTTGTTCAGTGTTTTTCTTATAATGGACCCATGAACTCCAGCATGTTCTAAATATTTCTGCAGGTCTTTGTTGGTAACTTGGGGTTCTTTCATGGCCTTCATCATTGCATGTTTTGCTCTTGGCGTGATCTTTGCAGCAGCAGCACTAAATTCCCTCCATTTCTAGTCAGTTTGTCTTATTTTGGACTGATGAACACTCAGGCCTCCAGGGATGCTTTCGTAACTATCACCAGCTTCACACGTCTATACAATTCATCTTATAAGCTCCTCTGAAATTTGTTTTCATCAGGTCATGGTTAACTTGTCCAGAAAAGAGCAGATTCTCACAGATCTGACTTCTTTTTTTTTTTTTTTTTTTTTTTTTTAATAGAGCAGGGCACCTCCAGTCAAACCTGATTGATTGGAACACCTGACTTCATTCTGGAGTCAGGTGTTCCAATCAATCATTCTGACTCCATTCTGCTCATTACCTCAGAGGTTCACATACCTTTGAAACCTACACTGTGTGTATTTATTTGTTGTTTTCAGTGATGTTCAGACTGAGTTTTTTGTTCAGCATAACACAATCAGATCATATTTGATGAGAAACTTTTCCTTACTGATGTATTTAAGCTGGAAACATCTTGTCAGTGGGTGCTCAGGTCTGCATGTCAAATTTCTTGATGTGGTGATGCATAAAACTAAAACGTTTAATTAAAACGAAATAAAATCCTCAGACACACAAACTGGGGCCAAAACAACATAGTTGCTTAATCTTCCCTTCAGCTGAAATTAAAAACTGTAACTTAATTTGCTCAGAAAAAAAAAAACAAAAAAAACAAAAACAAAAAACTGGTGTTATTTTCTTCCCAGAGGACATGACAGCTTGAAATTTAAGAATGAAATCCTAAACAGCAGTGAGAGAGTGCATGTGTTACGGTGAAGGCTGGCTGGGGGGGGGGGNTTAAAGCCTCTGAGACACAGATATGGTCCGTAAACCCGGAATGTAAACATAAGTGCTGAATGTGCAAAAACGAGGATCCACTTCTGCCTCCCTTGTTGCAGCACTGTTGTGCACACTGAGTGAAAACATGCCATTTTAGCTACTGCTTTGGTAAGACCTCCCTCCAAAAAAGCCTCTTCTGTCCTGCAAAACACTGATGCTAGCCAGACATACTCATTCACTAGTCAAACCAGGTGTGTCAGGGCAACTTCAAGTTTTTCAGTATTCAACACAAATATATTCTATATTATATTTAAATAATTGAGGGAAACTAGCATAAAACATACTGTGTTCCCTTTAATCAGAAATCAGAGCAGTGAAGTGATTAAAGCCTGCTGTGTTTTGTTTCTTATAATAACAGCCGTTTGTTGCACATGAAATCTGCTGTGATGTGACTCTGCCTCTGGTCGCTGGTCATCTCTGGTTCTCAAGTCTGACCAACGTCTCTCCCCTCAGGCGGTTCCTCAGAACAAAGGCTTTGCTGCTGCTTTTAAGGGCGGCTTTAAGCTTTTTGTTATCTCTCAAAGGTGGAAGCTCACGTCGAGGAGATTTGAACTTATGTTTGGTGATGTTATGTTTGATGATGATGTATGTTTGGTGATACTTTAAAGTAGTAATCTACTAAATCTGTGTAGGTTCGTTGGTGAACCGGCATGCAGGTTCTTGGCATAAAATGCAGCCATTAATAAAGTTTAGTAACTCAAGAGGTTATTTATTCATCTATGCCCATTGATTTATTGTTTATTTATTAGTAGGATTACTCATAAAGTTCAGAATCAGTCAGAATCAGTTTTGATGAAAACTTGGTGGAAGGGTGGGGAGTGGCCCACGGAGGAAACCCATAAAATTTTGGTGCCGATCTGGATCCAGGGGTGAATCCAGGAATTTTTTTGCATGATTCCTTAACATTGGAATATATGTAATTTTCCCATATTTTTGCCAATTTCTTCAAAAGTAATGAACTCAAACAAGAAAAATTTGCCATATATCTATTGATATTGTGCAGTATTGATCTCCATCTGCTTTTTCTTCTTCTTCTTCTTNATTTGCCATATATCTATTGATATTGTGCAGTATTGATCTCCATCTGCTTTTTCTTCTTCTTCTTCTTCTTCTTCTTCTTGTTTCTTCTCTTTAGCAGCGTGGTGGCACAGTGGTTGGCACTGTTGTGTCACAGCAATAAGGTCGTGCATTCAAAGCCCCTTTCTGGTCCTGCTTCAACTAAGCAGAAGACAAACTTCAACACTGAAATAGGGCACCAACAAAACACTTGTGAAGACCAAAGAAATTTTGTCCAAGCTTGTTTGGCCTTGGTGGAGATATCATCTGTAATGACTGCCATTTGAGCCAGGTGTGTTCGAAAAACCTGAATGAAATGTCCATGAGGCTCGAGTTTCTGTAGGTGCTGCTTCTTTGTGTGTTGCCATGGTGGCGCACACACAGTTCATTTTAACTAATAGCCTGAAAATAATATCATCACATCTCAAATTTGTTTTTTGCGTGTATCTGCTTCAGGTGGAGAAACAAATTTGTTGTGCTTTGACCTTTGGCTGTCAGCCAGACCATTTCCAAACAACAGAGATAGCTCTTTTTATAGGAATCGAGTTGGCATGTTTTGTTTTTTGTTGTTGTGAATAATGTGAAAATTCACCGGCTCATTATCATGCTGCAATGCTGTCAATATCATGATATGGGAGTTTTTTTAATCTAAAAATTATACAGGTACTATAATAAATGATATAAAGTGGGACAGTCCTACTGACTAGGGACTTTTTTTAAATTAATTGTGTTCAATGCTATTCAGTGATTGACAGAATCATTCTATCAATTATTAGTAAGAAGGAACAGAAGATTTATTTATATGTCGTTGTCACAGATATCACTTTTCCTGCTATCACTCACTCGCTGAATGCCAGCAGACAGCAGCTTAGAGTCCAGGTCTGTTCAAACCCCCCGAGGCTTAATGCTGCTGTGTATGAACGTGAACAGAACTTGGTGATAGTTTTGTTTTGTTGTACGGCTCGGCTGCATTGAATCGGGATTGATTGATTTGTTTTGATATCCAGCTTTCCGCGTGCCAGTCACGAAATAGCGTCGGTGGAGCGGCAGCGGCTTGTCGAAATGTGGGATTTACCAGCGGATGAATCTGTCTGTTTTACTCGGCGTCACCTTGGGTCCCCTGAATCTGTCAGGTTCACTCTCAGTAATATGAAGCACTCTGCAGTCCTCAGGCAGCTGGGAGATACACCAGCTACTTGCCTCCAGCCAAATACCTTCAGGATTCCGCCCCGGTGGAAAAAAGGTTGTCGTCAGGTTCGTGGGAAAAACACTGATTTGTCATCATTGCTGCTCACGGTCATCCAAGTTGTACAGATGTAAGCCAGGAGTAATCGTTGCCCTAAGGCTTCTCTCCACACCCAGCACAGACTCCTGTTTTGCCCTGTTGGGGAGATTTGCACTGAGCCGATCACACAGCAGCTTCTCTCAGACTGGAGATTTGACATCTAAAGGCTGGTTTGGTTTAAAGTGGATGTAGTGGGGATGGGGATGTAGTGAACAGTGGGGGCACAAAAAAAAAAGTGATGTAATTGGGGCCAAAACGCCATCGTGGAGGCCATTTTTGATAGTCGACCATAAGATTGTGCACTACTCAAAATGATGTGGACGGCATCCATGTGATGTAAATGTGGTGGGGGGGAGGGAGGGTGTAAACTGGTAGCAACTAGTAGAGAAGGTGAAGAAGCACCAGGACCTGTATAATTTCCCCATGAGGGATTATCAAGACTGCCAAATGGCTACTACCTCCCAACAGGAGATGGCCTGCACTCTGGGATCTGAGGAAAATCTGTGTGACTGATATGCGAAGGCTAGAAAGCCGCACAAGAGCAGAACTCTACACCAGCATCTTTGACAGAACTCAGTGCTTTTCAGTCATTTTCTAAGGAACTAAAGAAATGGATTATTAGTCATCAGACTTGTGAACACTGAATCCTGCATGTAAAGGGTAGAGGGAGGGATTTGGTTTCCTTTATGACCTTTAAAGCCTGAGGTCATCGTGTGCCTGACTTGCATTTTTTGTGGCAAACTATAATGGATTTCTGAGTATTCATTTGCTGACATTAATATTAACAATTATGTAAAATCTGAATCCCGACTCATCAGCAACGCCAACGCACCTTGTTGAAATCCTAAATTCCTATTCCACAGCAAGTGATTAGTCACTGCTCAGTAATCTGTGAACAGGGATGTATGATTATGCACAAAGTGAGCGTTCGCAAACAGAATTTGCTCCTGGCTCCGACCCAGATTTGAACGGCACACATTTTCTCAACATAAAGAGGGAACTCTCAAGAAACACCTGAGCTCATCTAAGATGTGGGCCTCTGAGCCTCTCCGTGCCATGTGAGAAATAGATTTATGTGGGTTACTGGAAGATACTGTGCACTGCAAAACTACAGACTTTTTTTTTTCTTCAGTGTGAGGACACTAACCTTTCACTTTTGGAAGATTATCTAAGATGTGTGAGTTTGCCACCCGCGATAGCTCTCTGCCATCTGAGGCAAGCAGCAGTCTGCAGCACTCTTGGCTCTTAACGCTCTTCTCTAATTCCCCCTCATCTTCAGATCCCTCCAACATCTTTTTCACCGTCAAGTTTCAAAGAAACGTTTGATTGCCGAATGCCTGAAAGAGAGAAGAGTGTCCCACATTATATTTCAATGTCTTCCTCCTGGTTCTGTCCCGGGTCTTTTGATGAGGGTTTTTTGAGGATTTAATGAGGGGTTTTTTGCAGGACTAGATTCAGCAGACACACAGTGCTTCCTTTTTAGTTAAAAAAAATAGTTTTGTCCTACAGAATCAAACAGCCATGACTAGTTATTTGAGTTTTCAAAGCAAAACACAGTGACAAGGCTTTAGCTTTTTATATGAGCGTGAGTGTTAAACATGCTGTTTGTTAGTATCAATAACATAGCATTTGGTTTCCATTTTGATTTATTTGCTATTTAACTATGATAATTTGAGGGAAATATCTTAAGCTAATTTGTATAAGATTAGTTGTGGCAAAATGTGGAAAATATGTGTCGACAATTTCCCAAGTTGCTGTCATGAACCAGGAGTATACCAGGTTAATGCAATTAAAGGACCATACGACACATTTTGCATGTTTGAACCTAATATATATAATTTTCACGTGTAAAGTTACTGACAGTCATTTCCCAAAGCATACAACTAACAGTGAGTTAAAAATGTTTTTCCTACCTTCCAGACTGCCATTGGTTTCAGTTCAATCTGGTACACAATTAAAATATTAGTGTTTAAGGGCAGTAAAAAGCGCAGAGTGAATGTATGTCTCCACCGGGGAATATAGTCCCAAAAGAAGACCTGCATTTATCGAAAAATTTTATTGACTGTGACTTTATAATTTTGCATAACTATTAGCAGGTGAAACATTGATTTTTACGGTGGGTGTATCACTTGAATATTTGATTTTGAAAGATTAAGAGATTTTGCAAACTATCAGGAAAGCTGAAATATGGTTTTATCCTTTAGGAAATGGTTGTCAGTAACCTTACGTGTATGAAAATTGGATATATTAAGCTCAAACATGCAAAATGGGTGGTATGGTCCTTTAATTAGATGACAGGATGGAAAACCTGCAGAATTGGGGCTCATTGACAGCCAGGTTTGAGACCCCTGCTTTAGGAGATATACAAACAAAGGAATTCTTACAAAAACTGTTAATAGCAAAATCCTTAGTGAGACCACTGGGAGAGAGAGTATTTAAAAAAAAAAGAAAAACAAATAAATAAATCCAAAAATTCTCAGCTTCTTTCTTAATCTCCACCTATTATCTGAGATTTTGCCAAATCCACACAAATTACTGCAAATGCGTCAATTTTTATTCTACAAACACTGAAGCTGCAGTAACTCCTTAGGTTAGCTTTAGTTAGCAGTGTGCTATGCTCAAACATGGAAATATTTGCTAATTAGTGCATGAATTAGCTTAATGAATGACCTCATTAGCATCGCTCATTATGATCAATACATCATGGTGATTATAGTGGCACACATTAGGCAGGGAGCTTTCAAAAGTCAATACACATTTACATTTTTTTTTTTTTTTNTCATTTTTTTTTTTTTTTAGTTTATTTGTTATGCTGTTGCTCTTCTATTTAACTTTTGACTCATAGTCATGTAACATGCTAAATACATGCGTGTTGTTGCTGTACATGTGGTTGGTGTACATGTAGTACACAGACATGCTCGCTGTTAAACCCTTTGCAGCATCAAAACGCATATCTGATTCTTTTTCATCTCTCACATGCTGTCAGTTCTCGCCTTGATCACCAAATCACTCGATCAAGGTAAAAACCAGTCCGACAGTGAACAGATGATGCTTAAAGAGCATTATAGATGAAGCTAAAGGATCATACTACTGATTTTTACATGTTTGATCCCAATAAATAAACTGCATACTAGCAACAGTATATGTTTAAGTTTGCATAGGTGATGAATTTTATATGCTGAATGCATGTATCTATGTATGTATGTATGTATGTATGTATATATGTTTTTACATATATAATGGATGTTTTACTTCCATGAATCACATTTTTTATTCTATTTTGAATCATTTTACATTTTACATTTCCCTCTATTGCCATCCGCTATTTGGCAATTTGTCTTGCCTCATACATGTTTAATGGATTATGTTTTGCATTTGTTGCTGTGTTCTCAGCTCACTGGCTGCTGTAGAACAAGTTGCCCTACAAGAGATAATAAAGTGAAGTGACCCATGTTCCAAAACAATGAATCTGATTTCAGTTTTTGTGTTTTCTGTCGAATCCCCTAATCTTTCAAAATCAAATGTTCAGGTGATACACCCACCTTGAAATTCAATGTTTCACCTGCAAACACTTCTGCATGTCTTTTCCTCTGACTATATTCTTTTGCAGACATGCATTTTCTTGTGTGTGGCATTTACCATCTAAATTCACATCTAAGCTAAATTACTTTATTATAATTAGTCAGTATAATTAGACATTTGGGGGATGTTTTAAGCATTACAAAGTTTTCAAAATGGACCTGTAAATGAAAATAAGAGCATGGAAATAAACATGTTCCCTGTAAACCACCTTTTATTGATGATGATGATAGAGATTCTGAGTGTTTTACTTTCTACTTCAGTGCCTAACAGGACGAGATGATGAAGACTTGTGCAGCTACATTCTCTTTAGAATGATGTATATGATATCATTTTTATAATAACAGCTTTTTGGATTACAGGCCCAGTGCTTCCTGCTGTAAAAAAAAACAAAAAAACAAAAACATTCAAATCCTTCTGTCCACAGCTGAATTACGACCCGCTTCGTGCAAACGGTTACCTTAGCACACAGATTTCTTTGACTTTCACAGAAAAATGTGCTTCTTGAACAGTGGGAATGACTGAATGTAATGGAAGTGGAATGAAGCAAGGTGATGGTGTGTAAAGGCTTTTGTTGCTGCGGTAACGCCGCTCTGCACAGCTTGACTAGCTGTCACTCACTTTAAGGGATACAATACAATCTCTCTGCCCACATGGATTTGGAATTGCTGCAACTTTTCAAGGTAAGCGGAGGCTGACGTGAGCGGCAAATTGCATAGGAGGTGGAGTGAAATTTAATTGTGTTGAAAGTGAAAAGTGTAGAATAGGCCGGGTCATCACCCTGAATAGCTTTACTTGCTAAGAACTAATTGGCGACTTTGCAACAAGCAGTGACATTTATCCCAGATTTTTTTTTACCTGTTCAAAATGAATTCTCCGTATTTCCTCTGATGAAAACCTGCAGCAGTTACAGGGAATTAAATAAGATTGCAGAATTATTTCAGTTATGGAGAATTCTCGGCTGCAATCACCATCAAACCACTCAGCCTTTCGAATAAAATGATGAAAGAGAAGAGGATGGAGGAGTCAGACAGAGGAAGACACCAGGGACCAAGTGAAAGGGGTGAACTGGGAGGGTAAGCCGACTGAGAGAAAGAGGGATGCAGTGAGAAAGGAGCTGGACGGGAGTGTGTGTAAATGACACTGTGACTGTGTGTGTGTGTGAGAGAGAGAGAGGGAACGAGAAAGTGCAGTTGTGTGATTGTGAAAGGTGATAGAGGAAAAAGGAGGAATTGAAAGAAAGAGTGGGAGTGGGAAAAAGACTTTCAATCTGTCTCTGGAGAATTACCTTTCTTGTTGATGCTGAGGCTCTGAGATAATCAGGTGTTGCAATTCCATTTCCCTGAGGATCCCAGGAGCAGATTACAGAACAATAAGCCTCTCTCTCTCTCTCTCTCTCTCTCTCTCTCTCTCTCTCTCTCTCTCACACACACACACACACACCCCTTCTGTCTTGCTTTCTGAGTAAACAGTGTTGTTTTCCCTCCTTTGGTCCACATTAACATCTCAAAATCCTTGGGGAATATTCTGAGAAAAATGCCTGTGTATGTTTGTGTCTTTGTGTGTGTGTGTGTGTTTGTGTGTGAGATTATCCAGATGATGCATGCATATACATACCTGCAGAATGATTATGAGCGAGTGTGTGTTTGTGTTTGTTAGTGTGGGCATGTTTAAAGCAGCAACAGGAGAAAGGGGTCGATGAGTGGAGTTTGTGATTTCCTCAGCTGAGAAAAAGATGCGCATACACACACACACACACTCTCACTTCCTCACTATTCCCTCCTGGCTTCCTGCTCGATAGAACAGCAGGGTGCCTTCTTTGCCTCTGTAGTGCATGTATGCTGTGCTTGTGCATGCACAGTATGCTGTGTGTGTGTGTGTGTGTGTGTGTGTGTGTGTGTGTGCGTGCGTGCATTTTGAGCGTGGCAGCCGTAACATTCCCAGAAGTCTTTTGGTCTCCGCTGCAGCTTCTGTGTGTTATTGCAGGTTAGAACAGCGTTTCTTAAGCTCGGTAATGAACTTCTCCTTCTTTAATGTTTCTCTCTGAGCCTTGAGGAAACGCTCACACTCCTTTGTTTTCTGTTTCCTCACTCACTTAATAGTCTTAATCGATAAACACCACACAATTTCCTGTACGTTCTTTTAACCAGCTATGTGAAAACCTGCAACCTGTCTTTATTTTTAGCAATGAAACTGCAATGAAAATTCTTAACCCAGATATTATTTTTTGGAGAACAATTTGGGGGCATTTTGCCTTTTGTAAGCTTGGATATTTTTTTCTGCAGCTCTGAGATATTGAGACGCTATTAAATTTGACATCACAGCTGGCAGAAAATGTTGCATGCCTTCTGTCTTTGAAATATTTAAGCCCAAAAGCTCTGTTTCAAATATACACCAACCAACACAACATGAGCAGCAGCTGAATTCTGATTTGAAACTCCACAAGCTTCCTGGTTCGCATTATGTTTTGTAGACAAAAGCCATTCAGACCCACAGAACTGTATGTTGTATGAGTCGTGTGTGTGTGTCAAGCCTGAATTGATGACACTAAATATGCTGTCAGCTAAAAACCCATTTGCTAGCCTCATGCTTGTGAGGTCATACTTGCTTCTCATCTTTCCTCGTCTTTGTCCATGCAGCGATCACTGAGTTCCTTTGTAAAGTTTGAGAAGTTTGATAACGTGAGATGATCTGCATGGAGGCACTTTGCTGAAACTATGGAGGCTTCTGCCAGCCAATCAGATTTAAGTTCTTTCTTTCCAACATGTTCATATTGGAAATATTTTGCAGCTCACCTTCTTCAGACAGCAAGAGAGCTAACGATTAGCCAACATAAAAATTCATAGAGTTCATTTAACTCATATCATTCATTTAAGTCAAAATAAACAACAACAACAACAACAACAACCACCAAAAATCAGCTCTTAAAGGACCATACCAGCCATTTTGCATAATATATTAAATTTTCATACAATTAAGGTTACTAACAACCATTTCCCAAAGGATAAAACCATATTTCAGCTTTTCTGATATTTTGCAAAATCTCTTAATCTTTCAAAATCAAATATTCAAGCGATACACCCACCTTAAAAATCAATGTTTCACCCGCTAATAGTTACGCAGCCTTATGAAGTCACGGTCCTTTAAATTTTTCAATAAACACAGATCTTCTTCTGGGACTATATTCCTTGGTGGAGACATACATTCACTCCACGCTTTTTATTACGCTTAACTAAAATTATGTAGCTTCAAAAAAAAAAAAAAAAAANAGTATCAGCAAGTTGATTTTAATAGCATACCAGAATGAACTGAAACCAATGGAGGTCTGGAAGGTAGAACAAAAAAAATTAACTCACCATTCCAGTATTAATGTTACGTGTATGAAAATTGAATATATTAGGCTCAAACATGCAAAATGGCCAGTTTGCTCCTTTAAATCATTCAATCATCAATCATCATCAGTAATTTCATGAGGTGATACTATTTATGTTTTATACACCACTGAAGACTAGCAGGTTACGTTAAATTGAATTATTGTTCAAGTTTGAGTTATTGTTTGCAAACTAAAATACAGGATTTAATCCTTTTTACTTTTACTGAAGAGGAAAAACACTCTGTGTTGACACATTCATTTGTACTCATGTTGTCAGAGTTTGCAGTATTATTTACTTCTGCAATCGCCAATACAATTTTCTTCAGTCTTATTGTTGATATCATCTTAAATATCGTTATTGCAAAAACTACCTTGAGATGTCATGATATTATTTTAAGGCTATACCGCCCAAGGTTATGGTTATTAAAGAGCAGCAGAGTGAGTCAGGAAAGGTCACGCAGACAGAGCGACATTGATTCATGCTCAGGCCGTCACAGTCCGAGGCCGTCGGCGCCTGAGCTCACCGAGCTGCCATGACGCCCTTTCACCGGATCTTTGAAGTTTGCGGCTTAACTAAGATTTCACCTCCAAATGATTCCAGCTCCGCAGAGATTTGCTGAGTCATATCATCCAGGCTCCTCGTAGATATTAAATATGCTGAATATAAGAGAAGAGAAGAAAACAAACACCAGTAAAAATCCTTTATTATATTGGCTGGTCTTCACTGTAAATTCACACGTTAAACGAACGTGTTTCACATTAATGTGCTGAGAGGACATGTGGGTGTGAAACATGTTGATTGTAGCTTTTAATTTATGAATGGATTTACAAGCCTTTATTTGCTGGATTCTTGGAATGCTGGTTTCCATGTTCAAGTGTGAAACCCCCCCACAATCTTTCAGATTAGCACAGAAACATTTAGAGAGTACATGCTTCCACCATAGCTGCACAATCCTCTTAAGTGTGATAAGAGAAAATGTTGCATCTAAATCTAGATCCGCATTAAATCTCACACACTGATAAACAATTGTGCTGATTGGCTGATGGCTGCCATGATTTTGGAGACTGATAAATCCTTTTTTTTTCTTTATTTTTTTTAAATTTTGGGAAAATCGTTCAATTTACAGAGAGTCATAGTATGATCAGTTATCACACTGCAAATTTATTGTGACTTTGTAGCGCCACCTATAGGCCACATTATGTGGGACCACTTAAAGTTGATATGTGCACATCTCAGAAATTTGGTTGCAGTTGCACAATGTGTAGATGAGTTAAGACGGTGTATGATAAATAGGCCACAGATTTGGCAACCAATTACAGGAAAGATCTTAAAATATACGCAAACAATAAATTCTTCTTTTAGGGTCAGTCACATATGTGTGACAAAAGAGTCTCAGCAAGAATGAAAGGAAAGGTGTACAAAACGGTGGTGAGACCAGCGATGTTGTATGGCTTAGAGACAGTGGCACTGAGGAAAAGACAGGAGGCAGAGCTAGAGGTAGCAGAGACTAAAATGCTGAGGTTCTCTTTGGGAGTGACGAGGATGGATAGGATCAGGAACGAGTACATCAGAGGGACAGCGCATGTTAGATGTTTTGGAGATAAAGTCAGAGAGGCCAGACTGAGATGGTTTGGACATGTACAGAGGAGGGATAGTGAACATATCGGTAGAAGGATGCTGAGGTTGGAACTGCCAGGCAGGAGGCCTAGAGGAAGACCAAAGAGGAGATTTATGGATGTAGTGAAAGAGGACATGAAGTTAGTTGGTGTGAGAGAAGAGGAGGCAGAGGATAGGGTTAGATGGAGGCAGATGATTCGCTGTGGTGACCCCTGAAGGGAAAGCCGAAAGGAAAAGAAGAAGAAGGAGGGTCAGTCACATATGTCCCAATTTTCTGAAGACTGAATTAGAAATTGCAGGGAAAAGTGCAGAAAAAAAAATTAATTATACAGTAGACAGTTAAAAAAAAAAAAAAAAAAAAAAAAAAAAAAAANAATGGGTCAATCATCATTTCAGTCATCTCCACAGATGGCGCTGTCTTTTTTTCTCAAAAGAGATTTTCATCTTTCTGAGACTGACATCAATGTGAGGAAATCGTCTCTTCTTCTTTTCATGTGTGCTCCTGCTGCTGAGGTCGAACCCTGCCGACGCTAATCTGTCTGCCTGCCTACTTGTCTTTCTGACTGCCTGTCTGTCTGCGTGTTTTTCCTGACTGTCTGCCTGACTGCCAGTCAGTGAAATCTGCTTTGGCCTTTATTTCCTCCTGCTGACAGACAGCCGAGTGTGTGGAACCGCAGGGCTTTGTATGTATGAAATTGGCCTGTTATGGCCAATTGGAAATGTGATTTAAAAGGGCATTTTAGGTCGATGGAGTCTTTGAGATTTAATAAAGTGCCGGTGGAGGAAACTTAAGTCATATGATTCAGCTGTGCAAACTTCACTAACAGGCTACAAGGTCAGCTGATGGTCCACTGCTCTCACATTCTCAGACAGACGTGGAGGGAGACGCAGGGAAAGGGACATTTTCCCTCTCTCTCTAGCTTCATCTTCAATACAAACAGATTGAGGACCAAGTTGCTCTGTCCTCATGATGAGATCAGGTTTTCAATCTATTTGTCTACCAGACTGGCACAAATGTGTGCAGAGTCTTCATTCTTCATGCTTCAATTCCAAGAAGGAATTCACTGTGGATCAGAAAACATGCGTCCAAAAGACAGGCCATGTTAGATCTCGGGTTGGAATCTGACTGTTTGTATGATCTTCCTGTGTCGGTGTGGGTTTCCTCATGTTGCTCTGGTTCCCTGCCACAGCACAAATGATGAATTGATAATGTTTCCAGCCCATTTCCTCTGGAATAATTATGAGGTTCCCTGATTGATTCTGTGTTGACCTTTGATTCAAAACAGACAAATGATAAATTTGTTCAGCTAAATCGCCTCTTAGAGTTAAGAGCCTTTAATGTTCTTGTACAGTCGCAGTTTAGCCTGGCTGACGCTAATCACTCTCCTCACCAGAGGAAACCAGAAGCTAAAGCCTGCTTAGTGACGTATTTCTCTTTTGTTGCTGAAATATGATCTTCTGTATAAAATTCTCACTGGAAACCTGAATCCTCTTAATGCTCTTTTTATACCTCAGACATTGATTTCTGAATCATGTTCCTTTGACCAGAAAAAGAGAAAATCCATTTCCTGCTGTAGACATGATTTTGTTATTATTCACAGGATATTCAGACCCTGATATGTCACTCATTATACAGTTCCTAGTTAAAGGATCAATTCTTTATAATAGAAACACAGTGACTTCATCATTATCACTGTTGCCTCTCAACAAGGCCACAGGTTTGATTCTGTTGCACAGAATTTGTGTTTTCATTGGGTTTTCTTCTTACCTCCCCTTGGAAGGTCATGTGATGCCCAGCTTTTGTTTGTTTCTGTGTCTGTTAGCAGTATATCTCAAAAAGTTAGGGATGAATATGGTTGAAATATGGGGGATAGATAGAAAAGTTACTAAATTTTGGAGGTGATCTGGATCATATTCTGGATCCAGGATGTAAAAGAATTTTTTTTTTCTTTATTTGAGAATTAAATCAATGCCAGTAGGCCGATTTCTATGAAATTTAGCATGATGGCTGTTACGAGTAAAGGGAAGAACACATTAACGCAGTCTCAAAAAGTAAATGCACCCAGCAATATTACTTCAGTGTGCAGAATTTATTTACAGAAGTGTATTACAATATATTACAGGTCTCCATTTTTCAGGGTGATCAAGGCAACAAAAATGAGATGGAGAGGACCTGAAGGTGGAGCCAAAACAACAAACTCAGCAAAACCAAACAAGCTAACTTAGAGATCCCCACCTGAAAATAAATAAATAGGTGGGAGAAATAAAAGCCTACTTCTCCTCATTCAGTCCCAACAAAACACATGGGGTGGCATCCACCTACTGACGCGTGTGTTTAACAGACAAAAATGACCTACGTGTAATGCATAGGGTACCCTAATGTTACATCTCTTATCAACACGTAAATCAAAAAAGCAGAACAAACTCTCAGTTACAGTTTGGCTCTCTACAGACAAAAGGATCAGACAAAATGCTTCTGGATGCATCCAGGCCAGGGATTCTGTAGTCTGTGGTAGGCAGGGATTGGAGGGAACAGCCTCCAATTAAGTTTGAATGGACTCTCAGAAGCACATCTGAGGGAGATCTTGGAATGAGCCACACCCACAGAGAGGACCTGCATTTCAGAAAGAGGTGCTGCATTTGAGCTACCTCGGAAATCGGATATTTCCCAGTTGGAAATTCCGAATTCCGACCTCAAACCGTTCTAGCGAAATGTAAACAAAAAAGCATGGCTGAATGCCAATAAATACTGTAAGACTAAATAAACTTAGTAATAAATGCTAACTAAAGTAAAGTTAGACTATAGCACTGTTCGGTTGTATTGTTTTACAATGATATTAATCACAGTATTAAACATTTGTGCAGAGAAGTAATATTATGAAATTATTTACACTTACATATCAATGGCAAACAGTTATTATACACTATAGATAGTTAACTTGGTGACATATTTTGACCTTTTTATTTCAATGTCATGTAAGAAAAAAGTACTTTATTCGGTTGTTAGCTGATCATTTCCGTTCATAAAGCTCGCTTCCACAGGCGCCGCCATGTTGAGTGACGTGAAGTCAGGGTAGATAATTTTGGTCCATGTTTCCCAGTTGGAGCTCCGACTTCAAGTACTGTTCCAATGCATTTTCCAGCCGACTTCTGAGGTAGCTCAAACGCAGAAGAGGAGAGTTAGAGAGAAGAAGAAGAAGAGAAGAGAGGGGCGGGGGAAGAAGAGAGAGAACATNTTTTTTTTTTTTTTTTTTTTTTTAAATAAAAATTACATTTACTGGCATGAAATGTGGAAATTTGATCAAATGTTTCACATACAGATAATTTTCAGGCAGTAAATGCTGAGACTTTTACAGTAGGGCTGGGAAGGAGTGGAGAGGTTTCTTATTTAGACATGTTGTTGGGCTTGACATCAGAGTGGGGATTTAATCATTGCTCAGATGGGCTGAACGTAGATATTCAGTTTGTAATAAGCAGCTGAATAAAATCTCTTATATTTCATGAAATTAATTTCTCAGCCTGAATAAGAAGCTTCTCCTGCTCAGCTGAATGTAAGTAGCACTTATCTGTGTCAGACTCACACCTGCCCCCCCCCCCCCNAAAAAAAAAAACCCTGCTTTTCAACAGCAATAATATTTGTCATTTCTGAATTTCTGAATATTTGTGATTTCTGAAGCAAATGCTGACACAGGCAGAGACATCATCACCACCACAGTGATCTCTGCACAGCTGTCAGCATTGATTGCCAGGTCATCATCACACAATTTTCTTAGGTCAGTTGCCGAACAGTAACTTTAGTCATGTCTTGACTGCAACCTTGTTGCAGGTTTAAGGAAGCAAAATTATGATTGCAATTTATGTATTGCCTCACATGCAAAATGTAAAGGAGGCATTCTGAAGTTTACATCACTTTGGTTTGATGTGCATATGATTCATATAGTGAATGATAAAAAGCAAAAAAAGAAAAATATGAATGCTAAGTACATTTGCTTTACAGTGTTTGGTTAGTTCATCTCCCTTCAGCTTGGACTACTTTGTTTTTATCAAATCTTCACAATAACAAATCTAAAAGAGTGCTCATATTTAACTTAAACTTCTGTAACACATTGATGTCAACCATAACTCTTGAATTTACCTATGCAGTTAGACACACTCCCCCCAAGTACGAGGCTAGTGAGTGTGTGTGTGTGTTTGTTTGGGCAGCATTCATGTTTCAGAGTCAGTGGGTGTTGCCAGCTTAGGCCTAATGCAGCTGGCCAATCAGAACAGAGCAAATGTTTTGGGCGGGGAACTTAAAGAGACAGTACCTAAAACGGCCTATTCTCACTCAGTGTGCAGAGTGTTGCAGAGACTAGAAGTTTGTAAGTGTGTTTTCTACACTTACAGCGTTGCAAAGGTTTTGGAATAGAATCCTAAATGAAAACAAGACCACAGAAATCTGTATAATATGCTTTAATATTGATGTCATTTAAATGGTGCCATCTGTAGGCATTAATGCTAAATGATTGACAAAAATGCATATTTTGTGTTGTAAGTTCAGCACACATTCACCACAATTACCTTTTTCAGAATTGTGTTTTTGAAAGACTTTTCATAGAAGGACAACATATATATTAGTCATTGTTTGTGCACAGCAAATCATTGTAAATGCTTGCAGAGTTCTAATGATGATATAAGCCTCAGTAGCGTCATTCCATGATAATATCCAGTAGTCATGTTGTCTCTCTGTAGCATCTCTGCTGCTCCTCAGATAGATTTAGTCATTTTTGTAAGAAGAATCATTTGAAAGGTAATTACATTTGGCCTGTAGGTTGATCATAATAGACTCTTTTCTTGACGTTGATGTGTTTTGTGTCTCAGTTTAGTATCGACTCCTCTCTTGCACTGTTATGGGTCACTGATGAAGCTCATCTCCGTGTTGTTTGGTCTGCCTGTAAAACGATTCACTCTGTGACTATAGCAAGATAATAATGTGATGCGCACAACGCAGAGGATGCTAATGTAGTCGGATCTGTTGAAGTGTGTCAGTGTGCTGTATCTTGTTTCCATACAAATGAATGTCCACGCTTGTTAATGTATATTGCAGTGTCAGCGGCTGGCTTTGGATTTCATGCTTGGGCGGATTTTTCACTGTAATGACAAATGAGATCTTCTTTTTTTTTTTTCGAGCTGTAGATTAACTGAATGAGCTCCTGTTTGTCCTTGTTTCTTGATTGCTTTTGAGCTGTTGTGATGAAATGATTTATTTTGAAAGGTCTCAAAGTTTGAATGTAAGAGAAAAAGAGCAGGTTGGTCCTCAGAGGGTTTTGTTTTGGTCTCTGAACCGCAGAAAACCTGGTTAATTCTCCATCCTGAGTCTAATGCATTTTGTCATTTTATAAGATGAGATCTATGAATATTGGTTACATTGCAGTTGGCCATGCATCATTACCTTGTCAGCGGATACCACATTTACTTTAATATTATGCAAAGTATTGTTCCCTGATATTCAGATACTCTTTTTATACTCAGAGAATTTAGCCTATGATCATTATATTGTATGCAATGATTAATACGTGCACGGTGTATGATGTTAATGTTAGATGCATAATAAGAGTACTATCTTTGTGTGCCATTATCATACAATTTGTTCAGATCCATGTTTTAGCTGACCTAATTTTCCTTTTCTATTTATACATGGATACAATTGGAAAAAAGTGGACTTGTGTTTTCCAACAGACCTCTCTTATGTCTGTAGGCCAAGTAGAAGCTAAAGATCATCATTAGAATTAATACTTATAATAATATAAAAGGTGTGATATAATAGTTAAAATGAATGAGCTGGAATAAAGCAACTATTCATGTGAATCGACTGCTTTTTCAGTTGTTTTTCAGTCAGGTGTTTTAAATTTCTATAAGAACCGGTTTCACTTTTCAGATATTTTGTATTGTTGGTAGTGTATTGCTAGTGCTTTTGAATAGAAAAGTTATTTAGGTGCTAAAAAAAAAAAAGTACAGAAAAAAAGAGAAAGACTGCAGAGGGTTAAAGTGTTTAAGGGTTGTACTGGCTTGTGTGGCTAATTAGCATTACCATGTACTGTAATTTTCATTATGCACGTTAACACTTCAGTTATTCTCAGATTAAGGCAATAAATAGATTTTTGTCAGCATAAATCGGATATCAGCATAAATCGGAGTATATGCTTACATCGAGTAGCAGACCTAATGTAGGTTATGTGATTGTAAATGGATTTATTTGGGCATTGCAATTAGAATAAACCACCTCTGCATGCATTTCCTCACCTGGCGGACTCTCATACTCTGATTGCACAACATGCTATGTATATTCGCCAAATCGTTGAATCCTGTTGATTCTATGTATGCACCTTTACTCATGTAATTACTTTAATGGGAGTACAGATAAATAATCAGAGTATAAGCTACATGTAAATGTACTGTGTGAAGTGCGCTCGAATGTAGTCTGGGAGCCTTGCTGTGTGCTCTCCTCATTTCTCTCCTCATATTTTGATGCCAATAATAAAGGAGGCCAAAATCTAATAATCCCTTTAAAGAAAAGAGGCTTAGCAGGAGGCTAAGAGCAATCAGTCAGTCAATTTAGCACATATGCTGCTTCCTTAATTTAATAGATCAAAGCATCATTTTAAATCAACTCTTTTGTAATTCTCCCTGGGCGCAATGAAAAACAATCATATCACCATGCTATTATGCTGGATTAATTCCTTCTTTCATTGAAGGTGCAAGAAAAGGTGGCATTATAGAATTTATGCAGGTCGATTGATAAGTTTGGAGCCCCAATTGTAACATACGAGCCCAGTTATTATAACTTACACATTTCAGATGTGCCACAAGGCTCTGTGAGTTGTGCAAGATGGACAAACTGTCGTGAACATGCAGTGATTATGTACTTGTTGGCTGCTACTCATGACTGCTGCTTTGAAGTAGTTCAAC
Organism: Lucifuga dentata; assembly: GCA_014773175.1. Lineage (NCBI taxonomy): Eukaryota > Metazoa > Chordata > Actinopteri > Ophidiiformes > Bythitidae > Lucifuga > Lucifuga dentata. The sequence goes on along the minus strand of VXCM01003143.1, from coordinate 6,531 downwards.
ATCCATCCTGCTTTCTCGATTCGCCCCCCTCAGACTTTAGCCTCTTCCTGAACATGAAATGGGTTTTAGCTGGAACCTGTTTGGGCTCAGGTGATGATGTCTGGTCAGCTGTGGGGGATTTTGGACTTTGATGAAGTCTGAAGTGTGCAGCTTGAAAATCCCTCCAGCATCAGTGGCAGAAGTGTGTTGAATTGAAAGGACATGATGTTGAAAAATAAGCAAGGGCAACACCTCTAAGTTAGATCTTTCTATGTTAGGCTCAGAAATTATCAGTCAAGCCTTGCATTATTATGATAAATCATCAGTCAAGACATACATACAGCTTTTGCCCATATTAATCTGAGTTGTGTTAAAAGCAGCATCATTGTGACTCGTGTTACAGGTGACATGTTGCTGTGCAGTCAGTTTGTTGTGCTTCTGTTTCAGCTGTGAGTGACTTTGTATCAATAATGCTGATAAAACCACCAAAACTATCATCAGCAAAAGTGCAACTCTTCATGATTAATATCAGGGACAAAATACTCATCAGTCCTCCTATAGTATCCTTATTTTTAACCATTTCTGTAATACAAAAATTGTTGTCAAACAAGTACAAAATATACAAAAACAGACAGTTTATAAGATATAGTAATACAGAATAGCAAGTGTCAATTTTTCTTTTGAAATCTGCAGTATTTTGTTTTATTGTGTTTAAAGATTTAAAGGTTTTATTGTGTTTTTTCCTTACATTAAAAAACAAAACATACTATAATATATATATATATATATATATATTATGTGTGTGTGTGTGTGTGTGTGTGTATGTATATTGGTTACTTGGAATTTGAAGAGTGCGTTCAATTTGGAATTTTGTCTTCTTTTTGGATATAATAAATAAATAAATAGATTAATTAAATAAGTCATAAATGAATAAATTATTCATTCATTAATAAGGAATTTGGGGGCAAATATTTTTTGAAGTGAGGAGACTTTTACATATTGTTATGTTCAGGTGTGTTTGTGGTTTTCATGATGCATTAGAGTGCACTGAATGAAGTTGTTTTTATAAACGCTGTAAACAGATCAGGATCTTATACGTTTACCTGCTAACTGTGTGTAAATTAGCTGGGGATCAGCAGGGCTGAACCCATTTGTTTTGTGAACAACACATCATGTTGGCACTCTAATCTATTGCCCAGCCCCGGTTGAAACAGTCAAGAAAATGAACAGCTGTTTGTCCACATTAAATTGCAATATCAACACAAACAGTCCTTTTCAGATCACAAAGACGATCCTCTGCACTCGAGTTTCTGACAAGTTATTTATCACCTCAAGACAAGCTGAGAAGAACTTTATCTGAACTGACTCTCTTGAGTTTGATAACCAAAATGACCCCAAAAAACACAAACAAGACCTAAAGTAACCACTCTTTTTGCTTTACTCTTATGAAAATGGTGTTGTTCTAATTTACAGCCTCTCTTGTTGTGCATTCTTATGATATGAATAAAAACAATGCCATCTTTTTAACATGAAGCACACACAGTACCATTGCAGTCATTAATATTTTCCATTACAGAGATTAGTAGGTTTCTAATGTTAATCTGTAAAGTGTAGTGTCAAGAGAGACTGGGATCTCTCGAAAACTGTCTTTAAAATCCCTCCATTTTCTTAAAATGAGTCCCCTGGTGTTTCTGTGTTACAGTGACACTGATGTATGCTGCTGAGAGTTTTATCTCTGCTGGTTACACTGATTAAAGAGTCACCGAATTCATGCGACGTGTTAAATTACTTTCCGTCTGATGTCTGACGTCTCCCTGCTTATACTCTTATCAAGCTGTTTAATTTAAAGTAGCCATATTAGATTCATTTTCAATATTTTTTACTCTATTTGTGCTTGTTTGTAGCCTCAAAGGGACTCTAGGTGGTGTTGCTTCTGACGTGCCATTCCTGCATCTCAACGACAATATTTAAAGGACCATACTGGTCATTTTGCATGCCTGAGCCCAATATGTACAACCTGCATTTATGTTACGTTGCTGATAGCCATTTTCCAGTAAATATTAGAATTATTTTTACTACCTTCCAGACTATAATCATAGAGGCAGTATCACAGGACTCAGTTAGACCCAGTAAGATGGGTCATGGGTTTGGTTTCAGTTCTGAGGCACTGAGAGGAGCAGTGAGGACCTATATTTGAAAATGAAGTCTAAAGTTTTGAAGTTTCGGTGAAAACTTTTGTGTACCAGCTGGAAGCCGATTACAGATGAAATTTGCCTGAAAGGAATTTGCTTTGGAATTTGGAATTTGCGACCCTTATATCTGGTTCACCAATGCGCTCGATTTGTGTGCCAGTTACATAACTATGATCTGCGATGATGCACTTGATTCTTTCTGACGGCTAAAATCTGCCTGTTGAGATGGATCTAGCGTTGAGTTAGCATGATGCTGTTACATTTAGATGTTAACGTGTTGGTTACATAAGGAATCTGCTGCAGAGAATGTTATCTATACTGGCTGAATCTCTGTAGAAGAATTAGTTCTCATTGGCTGGATCTGCTGAGTCTTGGGTATGGCAACGATCATAGCTGCTGACAAGATGGGCTTAATACTAGTGTGTGTGCATGTGTGTGTGTGTGTGTAGCTTGGAGGCTGAGGCACGAATAGGCTCGGCGGGGGTCCCTTAGATCATGTCCAGCATGTCAGCTGTCAAGATTTCAGCTTTCATATAAGTCAAGAGGAAATGATTTCTGACAGGAAACGGAGGTTGTGAACCTTCGGCAGGCTGAGAAGTTCCTCCTCTTTCAGTGCTCTGAGAGAGAGAGAGAGAGAGAGAGAGAGAGAGAGAGAGAGAGAGAATAAGCAGCAGGGTGAGAGAATGTGTGTATCATTCATTCTTTTCATATTCATTTACAAATCCAACATTAAAAAAAAAAAAATAATAATAATGANCATTCTTTTCATATTCATTTACAAATCCAACATTAAAAAAAAAAAAATAATAATAATGACTTCTTTTTTCGTACTTTTGATTTTCTGCTCAAGTTAAAAATAGAAAATGAGAAAATGGACCAAACTTGATTTTGATATTTCAGCTTACTGAATTGGTATAACCCAGAAGTTAGCAAATTGTTAGCTTAATTCCGTGTTTTGCTAGCATGGATGATCATGGAAAATTTCATGTTGTTCAGAGGAAATAAACGCGTAATTCTCAAGGAGGGTGTCATGACAACAGAAAATATCGGCAGAATCTTTCAGGTACTGTAGTTTCATCTAATCTGCTCAATTAATTCAGTAAAATAGACATAAGTTGTTATTAATGTTATGGTGACCACACCCCAAATTTGGAAAGCTTAAATATCAAAATCAAGTTGGGTCCGTTTTCTCATTTTCTATTTTTTAATTGGAGCATAAAATCTAATGTAGGAAAAACAGTTCATTCTTTATTTATTTAGAATTGTAAATGAATAACGAAATAACAAATGTTTTTTCGTTTTCTGATTTTGGATGCTTAAGTGGATATGAAAAGAATGAATGATACATGGAAGTGTGAGATATAAAGAGAGGAAGATGATGTGACAGAGAAAATGAAGGGAAGAGTACAAATGGAGATGCTGGAAAAATGGAATGAATGTAATGTAATGGCAAGTGTCAGGTATCGTGAGGGAAACACATTGGGCATAGTGGCCCCGCCCCTTTTCTCTTTCTTTTTTTAATACATTTTTTGTGAATTTGGCGTGTATCAAGCCAAAACAGGGGAGTTAAGTGTGGAATATTCTCAGTGTGTATTAAAATAGGACTCTCGCTGCTGATGTTGGATGTTCTTCTGATGTTTCATTTCAGAGATGCCACGTCTCCTAGGTTTGATATTGTGGTATAAATATCTGCATCATACGGCAGAAGACGTGATATCTTTCGCTTTTTTCATATTTGATTTGTTATTGCTGTTCTGCACACACAGCAACCTACTGGGAAGCACATAAATGCAAAAAAAAAAAAAAAAAANAAAAAAAAAAAAAAAAAAAGAGAAAAGAAAACAAAGAGTGGGATTATAATATAACACAACAAGAGGTATACAAAAATAAACAACTGTGTAATGAAAATCCCACAAGCAAATCTTGCAGGAATTTAGAATAATAGCCTCAGTCTCAGATTGACTATATTGTTCCTCAGTGAAAACACGGAATGTGTTTTGAATGTGTTTTTAGGCACAGGGGTGCTGAATGCAATGCTGCGTGGAGGAAGAAGTTAACTTTAAGATGGAAAAAAGAAAACAGATAAAAGTTGCTGTCATATAGCATGTTTTACCTACAGTCTAATGCAGGGATAGTAGACTAAATCTAATGGATTTACAGTAATCTGTTTTGAAAATGGAATTTGTACAGTAATCCATAACCGTTTAAAAAGTAAAAGGCGCTTTTAGGTCGAAATATCGTGCAGATAATAACATGAATAATAAAAACAATGATTTTTATTCAGCTAGTGATGGCTTCTCAGAATGAGAAGGTGTCAGTCGGCTAGTTTGTCCATCTTTTCATCTGTCCATCCAATATTAGGCACTTTTCCATGGTAGGGCTGAACAGTTACGTTACCAGGGCTGCTTCGTACTGTTTCATGCTGCTCTGGACTCGTGGGAACAGTTACCGTTTCTGTTTCCATCTGTGGGGCCGCTAAAACCAGACAAAGTGACACAAGTGAAGCAAAGCAGCACATGTCATGTTTGGAAACGCAACTGCTAGGAGATGAAATTACTGCACCAATCGCTGAAAATTATACTCCGTATCAACAAAATTATGCCAGATGTTTAATTTAAAAGGCTTAACTTAAAAAATACCCAACTTATCCTTTGATTAGCTTACTATTTAATAAGTATGTGAAAAAGATGGCGCCGTACTAGTGGCAGCCTGTTGCAGCAGCTCCGGCCACTTTTTCTTGTATTTTTGTATTTTAAGTGTGTTGTGCATTCTTTTCTTTTCCTTTTTTTGTACTGTGTGTCTTCCATACATGTTTTTTACTATGGATCTGCTGGCCTTGGTGAGAGTAGTAGCATGTCTGCTACTCTTTTTTGGACTTTTTCAAACTTCGTCTGGAGACCCATTCAGCCGCAGCTCGATTGTTTACACACGCGAACAGCTGTTAGCGCTGTGCAACACCAGAATACTCCCCAACGAAAGACTGGAGATCCCCAAGGAATTGCAGAGAAGGAAGAGGGGATGCAGAGCTGGAGCGAAGTACCGGGAGAGGAGGAGACGGTATAAACCGTGCATTCCATCTGTTATTATGGGGGATGTAAGATCCCTCGCTAACAAGATGGAAGAGCTAACAGCGCTATCCAGACTGCAGTGGGAGTATCGATGGTGTAGCATGATGGAGCACGGAGACGTGGCTGAATGAACTCACACCGGACTCACTGGTAACTCTGGATGGCTTTCATCTCGTGAGAGTGGACAGGAACGCGAGGGAGAGTGGTAAGAGAAAAGGTGGAGGAATAGCGATGTTTGTAAATGAGAGATGGTGTCACCCCATCAGTGTGAAACAACAGCGCTGCACTAAGGACATAGAGCTGCTTGCTGTTAGCATTCAGCCATATTACCTTCCGAGGGAGTTCTCGCATGTTGTAGCGATAACTGTGTACATTCCCCCGTCAGCCGATGCTGCTGCGGCCTGTAAGTGCATACACACTGTAGTTTCTCAGCTGCAGACTTTGCATCCACAGTTCCTCATTCTCATCTCTGGGGACTTTAACCATGTCTCTCTGTCTGCCACTCTCCCTACATTCCATCAGTATGTTGGATGACATACCAGAGATAATAAAACTTTGGATCTGCTGTATGCAAACACAAAGGATGCATACAGCTCTTCACTCCTCCCCCCACTTGGCCCTCCAGATCACAACTTGGTACATCTGGTCCCTGCATACACACCCATGAGCAAACAACCCCCCACCAAGAGGGTTGTTAGGGAGTGGTCTGAGGAGTCCAGTGAGGCCCTGAGAGACTGCTTCAAAACAACGGACTGGGAAGTACTCTGCAGGCCTCAAGGGGAGGACATTGACAGCCTGACTCACTGCATCACGGACTATATAAACTTCTGTGTGGAGAACACTGTGCCAACCAGGAAGGNCTGACTCACTGCATCACGGACTATATAAACTTCTGTGTGGAGAACACTGTGCCAACCAGGAAGGTACAGTGCTTCTCCAACAACATACCATAGGTGACCCCTGAGCTGAAGGCCCTGCTGAATGATAAGAAGAGGGCTTTCAGATCGGGGGGCAAAGAGGAACTGAAATATAACATCAGGAGATGTAAGGACAGCTACAGGAGAAGGATGGAGGAACACCTGCAGCAGAACAATGCCAGAGAGGTCTGGAGGGGCCTGGANGCTACAGGAGAAGGATGGAGGAACACCTGCAGCAGAACAATGCCAGAGAGGTCTGGAGGGGCCTGGAAAAGATCTCGGGCCACAACAAGGGTGGTTGAAGAGCTCCTTTGTCTGGAGACCGGGGGTGGGCAAATGAACTGAACCTGTTTTTCAATAGGTTTGATTCTGGCC